>CEMJ01390095.1:285-32861 GCA_900068955.1 Clitocybe nebularis | reverse complement strand
TTTGCAAGTTGTCAAGAATACGGTCCGAGGTTGCCGAACTATTGTAACAGCAGACATTGATTATGTAAACTACGCTCTTCCGCTATGTCGCTTTCGTCTGCTCTTGAGCAACTGGCAAACTATCGGACGAATAACACTCGGGCATCCCAGGATATCTTCGAAAAGGGTTCCATTATTCTTAAATCCGGTCCCTCAACAAAGCTTGGTGATGAAGGTGCTACTTTCCTTTCATATCCACGTCACCCAACTTGATTCTGATTTCCTTACAAGGCTGGGCATTTCTCGAACAACTCGCGTTAGCGTCGATTGATATCGGAAGGTTGGATGTTGCAGACGTGAGCAAGCTTCTCCTTCTTTGTCCTTGCATTGGCTTGACATTAACGCGAAGGATGCGTGTTAGCAATGCCTTCAACAACTATCCAAGAAATTCCCCAAGTCACCTCGCGTTGATGTACTCACCGGTATACGCATGGAGGCGACCGAGGCAACACACATAGTCCTTCAATATTATGACGAGCTGTTGGAGGCAGACTCGGCGAATGCGGTGGGCATTGAATCTATTTTGACGCGCGTCCACTATCTGAGATGTGAGTAGGCTATTTGGAAAAGACGCATATCCGTTATCAGACGAATGGGAATGTACGAAAAGGCTGTTGAGGAGCTTTCACTCTTCCTGGACACTTTTTATACGGATGTTGAGGGCTGGCTAGAACTTGCGGATATCTATTCATTTTGCAATCAGTGAGTTCCTTACACCACCCCAAACTCTCGTTGTCCTCAATTTCTACCCAAGATACTCTTCTGCCCTTCAGGCCCTTTCACATGCGCTCCTCCTCGCTCCACAAAACCCGTTTACCGTCCTCCAGTTTGCCGAAACTGCATATACCGCTGACGATATCCCTCTTGCTCTCAAAATGTTTCTTGTTGCTGTAGAGATGGGTGAGCGAGACTTGGCACAAGATGAACCACCTACAGGAATAAACATACGGGCGTGGTGGGGTGTGAAACTGGTATGCCGAATACATCTAAAGTGCCACCCACCAACTCAATATCATATTAGTGTTCCCGACGCCTCGTTTCTTCTCCTCATACAACGTCTGCCTCCAATACGCCTGTTCCCAAAACAATCAAATTGATTGATGAGCTCGCGACAGAGAAGGTTCTCACTTCATACCGTGGAGAGAAGGAAACAGGTATTAAACAAGTATCCGACTGGATGAGCTGATTTCATTCGTTATTTACCCGAGAGTCGATAGTAGAGACCTCCTGTAGAATAACGTATACAGCAGGGGTGCTCCTTGTCTCAGAGCTTGCGTATTAAGGTTACTTGCGGAGCAATGTGACCCAAAGCGTGATCGGAAGCCCTTGTACACAACGCTCGAGGTATCCGTCAATTGTCAGCCCCATTACCACTAAAGGTTGGTTTAATACGTCTACAGCGACTGTTCGGATGCCCTTCGAAGGGTGGCGTTCTGAGCTCCGCTCTGCTCCCTCGATGGGCAGGCACTAGCCATCTGGAAAATGATAAAAACGCGTCTTGACATGCTCTAATCCTCTATCCCCCCTCTACTACTATCTTCGCGGGTAACATTCCCCTTGAGAACTCTCACCATTTATGCCTAGCCCCCTACCGGCACTTCGTCGACTGTCTCTTGCCTTGAAATTTGCTAACAAACACAAACCACCCATGGCCCCTAACGCCAACCCGCTAGCCCAATTCCTCACGACCTCCAAGGCGAAATACCTCAGTGATGTACAAGAAACACCGGGGAAGGGTGGAGACTGGACTGTTGTGATGGGAAACGAGGCAGGGGGTGCGTCTTTTTGAGCTTACCATGAGGAGAACACGTTTATCTTACCGTTTTCACCAATCAAGATCTAGACTCTGTCGCCAGTTCCATTGCCTTTGCATGGGTGCAATCTGAGGTGCACAATATCCCTACCATCCCCTTGATCCAAATAGATCGAGACGATTTTGGTTTACGCCCGGAAAATCTCTATGCATTGGGCCTTGCCGGGTTGGAAAACCCGAAAGAGCAGTTGCTCTCTACTACAGATCTCGTGGGAGTCAAGCCGTTCCCTTCCCATAATTTCGCCCTCGTGGACCACAACTGCCTGGCCTCTACATTCAGCTCCGACAACCCTCTAAGTAAGGTCACGGCTATCTTGGATCATCATGAGGACGAGGGGTTCTACAAAGATACTGCTAACCCCCGCATCATCGCTACCGCTGGAAGTTGTGCATCGCACGTCGCGGGCATCTGTCCCTCAGATCTACCAGCGGAACTCGCCACCCTCCTCATCTGCGCAATCCTTATCGACACCAACGGACTGAAGCCTGGGGGAAAGGCGCTGGAGGAAGATTTTCATGCTGTCGGTATCCTTTCTCCCCTATCAACGTTCGCCCTTTCTTTGCCTCCACACCTTCTCACATTGCTAGTGGAAGACCCACGCGGACAGGAAGAGGCTCTCCATGCAGCGCAGGCCATTCGGGATCTCAACCGAACCCTGTCGGACAAGAAATCCGACGTATCGCACCTGGCGGGCAGAGATCTCCTCCGCCGTGATTACAAACAATATTCTTACACACTCTCGTGGGCCGCTGGAGGGCCGTCCATCAGCGCTGGCCTGTCCACCGTTCCCGTCGCCCTTGCGTCGTGGGGCAAGAAAGGGAAGCTCCAGGAAGCTGCCATGTCGTGGATGAAACACCAAGATATATCCATACTAGGTGTCCTGACGTCTTTCCGGAGTAGGAAGGGGAAGCACAAGAGGGAGATGGCGTGGTTCGTCCGTGAAGACGTTGAAGGAAAGCTTCCAAATGGAGAGGGCTTCGACTATGACGCGCTCTCTACACGATTGTGGCAGGGTCTTAAGGGCAGTGAAGAACTTGAATTGAAGAAGCATAGGAAATTTAAGCTGGGGAAGCTTCCGCCGGGAGTAAGGGCGCGGATTTACGATCAGGGGAACGCCGGCGCTACGCGCAAAGTGACAGCTCCCTTGCTGAAGAAGATCCTGGAGGGTGCAGACGTAACTGAATAAGGAGGATCTGCGTGTCATGTTACCGGCACAATATTGTACATTGATTCTCGACATCTTCACTTGTAGTATGATTCCATCATATATTTAGAATGTCATGTTTTGCATATCTGGTGCTGAGCTTCTAATATATTAACTGGAGTACATACTTACAAGAAATTCCAAAAGCAAATGACGTATGATAAGGAATTAATAGGTAGGGAACTGACCGAAGTTTTTGCGGTGTTTCCTACAATTCCAACAGGATCAAGGATTGAGCTGATACATAGCGAGTGCAGAGCAAGTCGGTGGATTGTATAATGATAGGTGCGTGGAATGGCGTGATACAGTTTGTTACAGTGGAAATGTTTGCTTCAAGATTCGAAAGGTCGGTTAAACATCGCTAAGATCGCTCCTTGCGGTAAAATATGATGACCTGCTATCTGGTCGATCATACGGATCGGGCGTCGGACATGCTGCTTTATGACGAGACTGGTCATTCTCTTCGACACCTTCCACTGTGGTAGGAGGGGTGTCAACAGAGTCAGTCCGACTGGAATGGGATTGTGAAGATTCACTGTCTGAATCTGTAGCAGGTGGGATAGTTTTGGGTGCTGCGATAGGAAAATCTCGCTCCACACTCGGGGTACGGAGAAGCTGCCTGCGGCGTCTGCGCAGCGATGATGTGTTTGATAGGCTGTGCATGCGAGCCTTGGGGGAGCCTGCGCAGCTAGAAGGGCTCTCCGCAATAGTGCTCAGCGTCCCTTTCGACCTCTTCGTTCGTCTAAGCTCAGATGGTGAAGATGGGAAAGGTAATTGGGAGAATGGGAAGTTCTGTTGGTCGGGCGGTGGGTCCACTGGCGACGAGGCAGGGGTAGGGGCAGGGGTGGGATCAGGGATACCATGCTTCGCATAGTACCTGCTGTAGCCCCCAAAAGACACTGGAGGAAATGGATTCATGAAGCCACTCCAGCGTCGTAGGTCAGGGGGCTGTTGTTGGTGCTGCTGCGAGCGTCGAAACTGGCGCCTAATGCGAGAGACGACCTGTGTGAGCATAGCGATACGAGGGCGGGGAGTGAGAGCACTGTGTCCCGAAAATGACACGTATGATGCTAATATGGACCTTCGGTTCTAAAACGGATCGTATGAACACACTGGTCAGAAGACCCGGACTTTCGTGTGTACCTGCTTAACGATATGCCGCGGGGTTCTTAGCGTTCTTCTGGAAGGTGGTAGTTCTAACTTGAGATGGCTAAGCGTGTGGGCTAGTTAGTGGTGGTGGGTTGAGGGCAATAATCAGTAAATGATGAGTATAGCCACCTTGTAGAACGCTTTGGGTGTTGGGCGGTTATTATGTTTCCTTGGACCAGGTAAAGACGCTGGTCGTCGGCTATCATCCATTCCCCGACCATAATTAATACACCTTAGGTAATGGCCACCCTCGAGTTACTGGCGCAGCCAAGTAAGTGTGGGTCACGTATACCACTGGCATGGTTGGCAGTTCTGTCGTAATTGATATGATCGCAAACAACCACCAGCACCTGTAGCTGCATGTACTCTTTAGGTAGGCCTACCACGCTGCCAAGGAAAATTTCCTCACGGTCCCAACAACTTGTGACGACTGGTCCACGCATCAAAGTCACGGACCCGTTCACGTTGGCAATCAGTCGGAGAGAAACTAGACATTTGGGGATTAGATAGACCATGATACAGCGAATCGATAATACATTCTCCACCGGCACGCTCCACCTGCGAGCATGCACCAGAACCAGATGGGAACGCCGCCCTCCGCCCCCGTGAATTATAATTGATACAGGTACATAACTTTTAAATACAATAGTGGGTGATAATGCTGGGAGGCGTAGACTAGACGATAAGGAGTCGTAATCGTAAGGGGTTTCATATAAGCTGAGATGTGGCGAGGTTCTCCCGTAGGACTCCGTCGCGGACTATATCGATCAATATAAATGGAATAGTAGATGACAATCGAAAAAGAGCTTACCAGATTCCAAGGTGATTGCGGTCGCCTCTGTGTCCTACGTATCGTTAACCCTCAGCTATGGAAGGTTCTGAAGACTGATGGCGACGTACGGTTACAGTAGTGGGGTATATATAAGCAGAGCGATGCTCGGGCGAACAGTGTTTCTGTATGTCCTTAAATTTCTCCCGCAAATCTGCGAAATAGAGTAAACGTTCCGCCGTGCGTGTGAGAAAATCAAATAGTTCGCACATTTGACAACAGGGATGACCTCATTTGGCCGATCTCCGTAACTTGGGAGATACATATTCACCTTGACCCCACGCTTCAACTTTCTCCGGAGAAGGTCGCATTTGTTGAGGAATAAGATGAGTTGCGTTTTCGAAAGGAGCTTAGAGGAGCATATCGATGTCCATAGGATAATTGAATCCTCGAGTCTATTAACACGAGGGTCCTCTTCTAGCCTCTGATCGAAAACAGATACCGGGGAAACTAGATTCACAAGGTAAGATCAAAACAGTTGGACATGATCGATGGGAGAAATTCAACGCACGAAAAATGATGACGTTCACATTGTCGAAGAAAGGTAACCACGCAGCACGCTATGTTGCATATCTGTCAGTTCCCTGTGGCAGATGAGCTACTCTGAAGAACGAACAGAGGTACGGCACCCGCCAACATCGAATATCCGCCATTCCCACCCAGATTCCTTACCAACTTTTCCCAGGAGATAAATCAGCAGGCCGCCTGTTGTCAGGGTAATAAGTAGTTTACATACGTTTGGGATTATCCCATGGTCCTTGCTTGAATTTGAGTCGATGTTCCTGTATACCTACCGTACGGAGTCTTGCACGTACGATGTCATTATCGCTGACCGTGTAATCCCTGGAGGCAATACGTTCCAGATCATTTAAAAAGCTGTTAGACTGTAAGCGCGAGCCGGAGACAGATTGGGAATGATCTCACAATCCGGCGGAGTCAGGCAGCCGAAGCTGTCTGCGCTTCAGAGCCAACCGTACGGTTTTGTCATTCCAGAGTGCTTTCATGTCATCCTTGCATCCGGCAATGGTAACTGTAGCCATATCTAGCTCTCCGTTACTAGTGTCGGATTGTGGCGGCCGGATATCTGGATCCAGAACTTCCTTCCATGACCGCACCGAGAATTCGGGTAGTGTTCGCCTCAAATTGAGGTTCTCTGTGGGTTCATCAAAAGGAGTTGCAATCATTGCAAGAGTTGGTTGAAGGGGTTCCGATCCAGCTCCCAGACGGCGCTTAAGCTCCGCTTCCACCCCACGTAAGGGTGCCAGTCTAATCATGAGTAACTGGTGGCGGTCCGTAAACCTCCTAATTTCGTCGTCTCCCTCGTCCAAGGGCACTCCATCCTCTTCCTCCGAATCAGCCGGAACATCACCATTCAACTCCGCCTCCACTACCCCAAGTATAGTCGTTATAGACCGGACGACATTGAGCTGCACAACCGAGCGCCAGCCGTGACGCTCCTTCTCCCAGGCTGCCTGAGCGTACCGCATTCGAAAGTCTAATAGAACTTTAGAATACGAATAAATGATGAGTTTGGACAGACGGCGCACTTTTCAGAGTTGTGGACTTCCCTGTGTCGGAAAAGCATGAGGCCGCATTACTGACAGGTCCCACCAAGGAAGATGACGCCACCCACCACTCTCAGACTGCCCCAGCAAAAGAACTTTGATAACATTCTTTTGTTTCTTGGCGAGAGCACGCTCTGCTTTGATTTCCTCGTCGATTCTGTCGCTGACTTGTTGAGCATCAAGTTCCCGCTTCTGTCGTGCAGTTGCTTGCGCCGGAGTTTCGTCGGGAGGGGGGCGCATAAGCTCAATAAAGGGGTCTGTGGGGCCTGGCGTAAAGCCCATGGTAGCTTGCGATAATGCCACAGGGTACGTCCAGGAAAGTTGAAGTGGGTGCAAGAAAGAAAGGAGTCAATTTGGGCGGTAGCTATTTGTTGCTTTGCAGTGATTAGTCATCACTGATAACTCAGGGTCAACCAGGCACTTGCCCAGTGGCGATGACTCGTGGCGATGGCGATTTGGTGATAACTTATAACCGACGGTAGGATTAATCTTAAAAACATGGAAACGCTCCATTTTCCTTATGCGTCGGAGCCTCTCGGACCCTGTACCAGCAATCTCGGTCGTTCGATTATGCAGACACCAGGCAGAAAGGAGGCCGTTTTACTCTCCACCGAACTCGCGTGCTTACCACGTGCGATCTCCGCTCTCACCGGTTTCTCTGTGAGTTGCCTCTATGTATCCAGGGACAAGGTTTCAGACAAAACCTCCATTCATGCCCTCGGTGTTGAAGCGAGAGAGCAATATAGCTGATCACTTATTGGCTCTACAGCCCCCAAAACTCCACCAAGGTGAAAGTTGCCACTGATTCATATCCCTGATAATCTGTCTTATATTGATGCCATGAATGATTGCATCCACGGCAACTCTACGCACCCACATGTGTGGTCCAACACCTATTTTTATACCTGAGAGATAATGATAAATTAATACTCATGCTGAATGAATGTGAGTTTAGCTTGCGAACAACCACGAGTTTCATGTTGTACGACTATCGCTCAAGCCATGCTAAGTGTGCCAGCGGATAAATATCGAGAATGTTCCGAACATACCAGGGACCGTATCTACCTACCAACATATTTAAAGCGGATGCAGTTTGGGGATCCAGAACTTGCCCAGGATATCAGCCGATGAATAAGTCCATGGTTCAATTACTTTCACAGGTGTACGTATTGATTATTCGTTCCCAAACAGCTGAAACAGTGCCCCTTTCATAAAATACCTTCAGCGGAGCGCAGTGCTACCTCTTTTCCCCATTTATATGTTTTCACACCGCTTCAGCCCTCGGTTGTCTTCGCTTTCGCGCGGCGAGATTACTGTACCATGTATGTAAACCCCAGAGGAGCGAGGATCGGGTGACAACAAAGTGCTTACGGTTTACTAAGCCGGCTTCCTTCCCCGTTGAACAAGAATGCGTCGTAGAAAATAGTGCCAGCTTGAGCTCCTAATATTGGGCCGAGGATGGGGCACCATATCCAGTAATGGCTAGAATATTGACATCAGATGGTGATGGAATCAGTGCCAGGCATCACGAACTGTCTGAACGTGTAAACAGCCTTTCCCCAACCGACCATTGATGTTAGGAGTCGAGGGCCAAGATCACGCGCGGGGTTCAAAGCATACGCTGGAATCCAAAGCTAGTTAACAGCCGATGGTGGCGTAAAAACGAGGAGTACTAAACACACCTGTTTGCATTCCTAATGAGGCACCCAAGCCGAGGACCAAGAGAAACAATACAAGAGGAAGGAGGCCATCAGGCGGAGGAGAGTTCTTTTTGTCCGTCGTTGCGAGAACCATGATCATCAAAACCGCGGTAGCAAGAAATTCAGAGAAGAAGCAAGACACATGTGTCATATAATCTAGCTAAGAGAAAGGCGAGGTCTAAGTGCATATGTTATTTCTATCGCGTGATAAACTTACAGCGTACGTGGAGAAGAGACTTGCGGTTTTGAGTGTTCTCACACCCCTGCCGCCTTCGTAGATGTCGAGAGCATGGAAATAGTTAGCGTAGACGAGAGCGGCGCCTACAACCCCGCCCAGCAGTTGGCCAATAATATAACCTGTATCATAGAAAGTAACGATTTAGACTCTGATTGTGACCGCCATGTTTCATCACTAAAACCAACGGACCAGGTACTTTTTTCCAGGGAAACCCACGCCAGGTTGCCAACGCCACAGTGACCTGAAGACATGAGGTAAAACAAACAGTCAATCAGTTATCACTGGACCAAGACTAAGCAAACAAAAATCAGGAGAATCACTTACTGCAGGGTTGATGTGTCCCCCTGAGATGCCAGCGCTTGCCCAAACCCCCAAGGCAGTACCTTTTACCCGTTAATAATGGTGGAAATAGACGATCAGGGACAACCAATTTACCAATTGCCCAGCCAAAACTTATTGAAAGATAATCCTAGGAGAAAGAACTGGTTAAGTTCTTCCACATATGTGGTGATCATATGTGGTGAGGATTATTACAAACTTACGCCTTTGGGAGACGCCGCTACCCCAGGGTTGGTCGAAAGCACGACTTGGCAATCAACTCCTACACCAAATATTATCAAAATCATAACTCCCGTGAACTCTGCAACAGGTTCGCGGAGCATCTCGCTTGAGACAGGGAGCTTTGAGCCTGAGGTTCCTAGATAAACAGTATTTATACACACCGATATCTCCACCACCAGCCTTGTTCTACCAAATCCATGGACGCTTCTTCTGAATCAGAATTCTCGTGTTCTGCATGGCTGGAGGTCTTGCTATGTCTTTTCTCCGTGATGGAATGCGTTGAGCTAGAAGATCCCGCCCTTGTCTTCGACATTGTATTGGGACGAGAAACGGAAATCAAGAACGAGTTAGAGACCCATTTATACGTTTTCGGAGCGCGTTCCGTGATAGATGTTTGAGGGGATTCCTGTGCATTCGAGCTTCGAAGTCGCCGACATGGGGAGCAGGATCCGACCCTTTAACCCACTTGTCCATTTGGAAGATGATGAGATACAAGACCGGTAAAACCTGGAAAGAATGCCGAAGGGCCCATAAGGTCCATTCGCAGAACCCCCGGGTGTCCGAAAACTACATCACTTGGTCAGCAAAACCATGGGTTTCCTGACATCCTGTCATATAATTAGAGTCGCGCAAGTTCCTAATACAATCCCAAGATGACGCATGCGGGGGGTTCTGGCGGATCTGGGGGTGGGTGGTGTGGACGAGTTGACTCCTAGCATAAGTAACAGCCGTTCCTGTAGTACGTTCAGGAAAGTCGCCGAACGTCAATGTTTCCGATAAAAACGGCCATCCGCTGACAACTCTCACTCGGCTCACCACCTCTGATTCTGTCCTTCAATGCTCCAGTACCACGAAGTCAATCGTATTCATTTGAATCGTCTCGCAAGCGAAAATTGATGGAAATTTTGGATACATTGATCGGGAAAAAAGGCAAAGAAATTTAACCATGCGAGTCACTGACAGCTTTCTTTACGGTCAACTGGCATAACCCCATAAGCCTTTGGATAAAACTTAACCAAATATCAAGCCTTTGGAGTCGGCCACTTTCCGTCATGACTGTAAGTCACTGTCCATTACCAACCAGCGCTTCTCGTTCTTCTACTACCCAACCCCGGCTCTACCCCTCGTCCTCAGATAGTTATTTTTCTTAGCAACTAAAAGGTGTACATCTGTTCGTTTTCTTGGTTTCAAATCTATTGGCACTGAGGTCAGAGACGGCCTTCCGATAGCAGCTTGTCAATGATCGTGGCTTAGCGAGAATTCTCGACGTTTCTACGCCTTTTCGGTCGTTGCCTGTCTCAAAATGTCAGGCTACATATGTGCACACTTCACACAGAATGACTTGTCCGAACGGATATCATACTTCTCAACTGTTTGGTATATTGTGATAATTCATAAGAATCAGCCTCCCTAGGTCACAGGACGGGTTGAGTACAAGTCAATAGGCTCAGCTGATAGTTGGTTGTCGAGAGTTTCTTCTGTAGATGGTAAGTGTCTGATTGTTTCATTACCCTTAGTCATCACCTGATCGGCGTTGCGATCCCTCATAACATCCAGCCCGAAAGGGTACCTCCCCTCCCAAGGATCCTCATCACATCATAGCCTCCAAGTCTTAGACATGGCTCAACAATGGACAGAACTCCTCGCAGATAAGAAGCGCAGACAACAAGCTACGATCCCTAAGGAGTGGATCTTGACCAACCCCCCACCTCAAGAAGTGCTAGATGTTACCGGTTTCCCTGAATCGAGCGGTTTATTGTCTACAAGAGAGATAGAAATCACCAATACACACGTGGATGGCCTATTGAAGAATTTAGCTAGTGGCACTTGGTCTGCTGTGGAGGTCACGACGGCTTTCTCTAAGCGAGCCATCATTGCGCATCAGCTGGTAAGCTTTCCTATCATCGTGATATTTGTTGCCGTGGGATGCGAACAGAAGTTAATCCATCTGACACGGGATTTAGACGAATTGTCTCACTGAAATATTTATTGATCGGGCTTTGACTCGTGCTAAAGAACTTGACGAGCACCTGAAGAAAACCGGTGTCCCGGTTGGGCCCCTTCATGGTAAGTTCATCGTTTCGAGGGGGGCGTGCGTTACTCATCGTGCCATTGTATAGGGCTGCCCATTTCCTTGAAGGATCAGATTAGCCTTAAGGGTATAGAATCAACTATGGGTGTGCCGGCTTATCCACCATATCATTTGGCCCGGCTGATTTTCTCGTTCAGGATACATCTCGTGGATCGGAAAGTACGCTGAACGTAATGCGGTGCTTGTCGATATTCTGGAATCGTTGGGTGCTGTTTTATACGTCAAAACCAATATCCCTCAAACCCTTATGGTAGGGACCCCGAAAATAATACCGAACCAATTTAATCATGTTCGCCTATAGTGGCCGGAGACCTTTAATCACATTTTCGGACGCACTTCAAACCCGAGCAACCGCTCTCTTACGTCAGGGGGTTCCTCAGGTGGCGAAGCGGCACTCATTGGTATAGGCGCTGAATATTCTTCACATGACTTTAATTAACGTGTCTGTCTACTAGCGCTGAAAGGATCGCCGATGGGTGAGTTGATCAATCAAGAAACGTAACTTAAGCTCATAGTGAATACGAAGGCGTTGGTTCTGACATTGGCGGGCAAGACTCATTTCGTTCAAAGATTTATAACGTGTTTATTAACGCTTACAGTCTAGCTCGGTTCGAATTCCCGCTGCATTTTGTGGGATCTATGGTTTAAGACCTTCGTACGGACGCGTTCCCTACTCCGGTTGTGTGAATTCGCTTGAGGGTCAAGACTCTCTACCCTCTGTGTTGGGCCCCTTTTCCAATACTATCAAGGGCCTCAAGGTTTTCATGGAAGGGGTCGTTAGTCAGCAGCCGTGGTTGAAGGATCCACTTGTTGTTAGGAAGAAGTGGAGTGATGAAGAATATGCTTTGTTAGATCACGGGTCGGGAAAGGAGCTGTGTTTTGGAATATTGTGGGATGATGATTACATTGTACCACACCCTCCTGTAATCCGGGGGCTCGAGATGACAAAGAACGCCTTGTTAGTCGCAGGACACAAGGGTGAGTAGGCTTTGTTTGGGTATTTGCCTTGCTAATTACGCATCAAGCTATCGACTGGAAACCACTCAAACACAGAGAGTTGTTTTTGACAGCGGTAGGGTTTTATTCTAATAGGAGGAACTTCCATTTACCCCTACTTAATCCTAGAATGAAGTTTTTGGATCTGGTATGTTGGAGGATATTCAAACAACTGTTGCCGCCACCGGGGAACCACACATAACTACCATGAGCCTCGAAACAGACCCTCCTGCTGCCAAATCGGTATTGAGGGAAATAATCCTATCCCCCAAGCATAAAGTGTCGGCGTATCAATTATGGCAAACCCACAAAAAGAAACGAGACCTGCGCAAGGAATATCTTGATTACTGGCAAGCAAGTGCCAGCATAACTGGTACTGGCCGTCCAGTTGACGCTATCATATCTCCAGTGGCACCTTTTACGCCTACTCCGCACGGCAAGAATAAGTAAGACCGAATCACTTTTGTCCCCCGGCTGCTGACCTAGTTGAAAAGTTATGCCGGCTATACAATGACTTGGAACACTCTGGATTATGTTGCACTCGTCATCCCTGTTTCTAAGGTCGATGAGTCCGTGGACAAAGTAAAACCCCCTCACCAGTTCAAGAGCGACGCCGATGAAGCGAACTATGGAACATGTAGGTTGATTTAAACTCTATTAGATACCCTACCGACTAGGGCTTGTTCCCTTCTAGATGACCCTGCTGTTTACAAGGATGGGCCAATCTCTGTGCAAGTCGTTGGCCAAACTTTGGAGGAAGAAGCTGTGATTGCAATATCTGAAATTGTTGATGGAGCTCTCAAAGCGGCAAAGGCGCGCTTGTAAACTCATATGTATATCCATGTAAAACGGAATCCTGTACTACCAATGATTCATGAAAACACGGGTATATCCTCGATTTGTCAGGCCAAGGCCTAGTCTGGAAGCGACCCAGACGACACGCCCTGGAGGCAAGCCCAGAAGCGTCGAGATCTGTCATTTCCGAAAGTTACCGGGTTTATCTCCGGGGCCTTTGACAAACACCATCAAACACTAAACATTCTGTAGCTTCGCTGAAAACTCCAGTCATACTTGTGATCTTACTCAGCTACTCACACACTCACCCGCTGTCTCTTCTCAAAAATGGCTGCCGCTCCAAGTCGACGCGCTATACTTGATCTCTACTCGACGATGCTTCGAACATCTCGCTCATTTAGCTCATACAACTTTCGGGAGTACTTCTTGAAGAGGACAAAAGATACATTTCGGGTCATGCAGGTGCGATTTAATTGTTCTATCCTTACTGGTGACTACCGTTAACTGTATTGTATTAGGCTGAGTCAGACCCTACAAAGGTTCGCAACCTTTATTCAGACGCGGTGGCGGAACTCTCCGTCCTGCGACGGAGCGTTATCGTAAATCAACTATATGGGGGGTGGAAATTGGTCGTTGAGGACCAAGAGCGAGGAAATCAACCAGGAGACATCAAGACGAGGAGTGATAGTTGATTCCTAGATCTGCATCGTTTTACAGCAGTGATGTCGAGGGCATGGCACAATCAAGCTAGAGATTATTTATTCCGACGGCTTTGATAGGCCATACAGCTCCCAGTGGCAGGGGAGATTCGGGTTGCTCAGAATCATATTCGAGAGCATATGTATATTATGTATGGCGACGGTGACTGGGATGAAAATTATTACAAGAGCGTCATATGATATACACTACTTCATGAATTTTTACTAGAGCTTGCGTCCTCTGAGGTATCCTTTTTCGTTCCAGAATTGCCTTTAGGCCACCCCCACCATGATCCTCCTTCCCCACTTCCCGCAGCAGGACCACCGTCCGTCGTTGTCTCCGTCTTGGCGTGTCGTCTTATGCTTTGTAGTTCAGTCTCCATATCATGTGCGGCTTGCGCTCCCTTCATCCTCTCCTCGAACTCGTCCTTCTCCTTGGCTGCCTTCTCCAACCGTCGTCTCTCAACGTCCACATCGTTCCGAGTTAGAGTGGGGTCGGCTTCTGGGCTGACCACTTCTTTAGGGCGCAGAGTGTATGTCCCAGCTACGAGAGCAACAATAGTCAAGCCTTGGGCAGCAACGCGTACGCGAAGCCAGTGGTTGAAAGACTGGGATTGGCCGCGTCGCATTTTTACCATTGCTACGGTAAGTGCAGCTACTGTAGCCAGTGAACCTATGTGGACCGCATTGTTGAGAATGCGATAATTCGAGAGCATCTCACGCACCAAGTGGTACCCAAGGATTTTCCTTAAACTTTCGAGTTGCCTTTTCTCGGTAGGTTTCCATTCCTGGCATCGGTGGTGGCCTAGCCATGGCAGACTGGGAAGAGCTCATGGCTCGTTGTTCTTGTGGGACTGAGATGAAGGCGTTTGAGGATGACGATCGTGAAACCTGGGTGATCGACAAAGGTCGGTCCGAGGCTGGGTTTGAAAAGCTGCTTGGATGCTTCAACGACTTCAAAGTTCCAACTGCACTCTTCGAATTCTTTCTTGTATACAAAACAACTCTAACAAATTGGAAAAATATGATTCACGTCTCAACAACCCGAGTCTAGCCGCACTACAAATTTAGGTGACCTCGAATGACCTGGACCATTATTAATCATTTGAGTTCTGGACCTCTTTCGCGGTCCATTCCGATGTTAATTAACCCAACAAAGCTTCCTCGGTTTTTCCGTTATTAAAGTTTAGCTGGAAGGAAAAAATCTCTATCTGGTAACAAACTGTTGTCCTTTGCTATATTAAAACCGTAAGCTTGCAAACCAACTTGAAAAAACCGGGCCGTAGGGGGCGAAGGCCTGAGGTCCATCGCCCTCGGTGGCAGAGCGGGCATCTTCCGGTGCTTGGGCACCTTGGCTATGCCCGGCGACGAGGCAAACGCTATGGGATAAAATGTTATTAAATGCAATTACAGATGTCAGTTGACCCAGTGCTTACGAGCCCTCTCCCGTTTGCTTTAAATAGGGCATGTTAGTTAAGGGGAAAACATGGTGTGTAATCACGTACTCCCAGCCGTGCTGCTTCATGATCTTCTGCGCCTGTCTGTAGCCAAGTCTATCTTGTGGGGCGAGCTGACACAGCTGCATGAAGAGAGCTCCGTCGTTGGGATGATGTAATCTGAGCAAAGTAATAAGACACACCATGGACACGAAATCAGTGAGTTCTGGAGAGGCACAGGCAAGCCACATCGCCAAAGACATATTTTCCGGATACAGGCCGCATTCCATATAGTGATTCGCAGGATCCGCCATGCTCATCTCACGCAAGCGATGATCAATGTTCATCATCTCTTCTGGACAACAAAGCACAAATATAGTGCAACCCAGCGACCAAAAGTCTGCCGAGGAATCGAAAGTACTTGTAAGTGAAAACAATTCTGGACCTGAATATACAAGAAGTGGTTGGACTGCATTAGAAACCTGATGCGGGGCTGTCACTTTTTCTAGGGACAGAAAAACGGTTTCAAAATTTCCAATAACACAATGGCCGTCCCTATCAACGAGAATATCCGCTGGGTGGAGGCTCGTATGTATTATCCCCGATCCATGCAAAAAATTGAGGCCAGCTAACTGAAAAGCGACAGGAAATTTCAGGCTAGTGTGGATACAGAAGGGAAAGAAAATTCACTATTTCAAAGGTAACAGGACCCATAATAGACATATCGAAAACGAATGGCGCTTGCTGGCGTCGATTCAAAAGAGTGTCGGGGTGGAAGTCCTACAACAATCATCAACAAGAACTATGACTATGATAAGGACATCAGCTTACGGTAACAATATGAAGATAGTGGGCATCCGACCACCATGTAGTAAGTTCCAGGTCCCGGGGCTGTTGTAGTACATGTCTTACATGAGGATCGGATCCGGCACGAGCCTTTATGCGACGAAAGACACACAGCTGTGTAAACGCATGACTTATTCCCCGTTCTTTTATTACACCCTCGAGATCAATGACATCCATGACATAATTGGTGATTGGTTCAGCAGAAGTGCGAACCAAGTACATGTTCCCGAGATATGTTTTCCCCAATAACCCGAAAGTCGGATATTCGGGGTATGTGACCCTACAAACCCGTAGCTTGTTTTGAGGTTCGCCAGCAAGGGTGCGGGGTGGCCACATGAGCTGTCTCCCATCAGGTTCTGGAGTCGGAGTGTGCTTCTGGATCGGGACTTGGGACGGAGTAGCCTCCTGTTGTGGGGCAGCTGGTGAATTTTGATCATGTTTGTTGCCTGGAATGTACGCTGGGGTCGGAGTGCACTTCGGGATTTGGGCTTGGGATGGAGGAGCACCCTGTTGGGGAGCGACCGATAAATCTTGTTCAGGTTCGTCGTCTGGAATGTCCGCTGGAGTCGGAATGCACTTCGGGATTTGGGCTTGGGATGGAGGAGCCTCCTGTTGGGGGGCGACCGGTGAATCTTGTTCGGGTTCGTCGTCTGGAACGTCCGCCGGGGTCGGAGTGCACTCCGGGATTGGGGCTTGGGATGGATGAGCCTCCTGCCGGGGAGCGACCGGTGAATCTTGATCAGATTTGTCGTCCGGAACGTCCGCTGGGGGTGGCGTTATAGGTAAGGCTGGGAGGGTTTTGTTTTTGTTATCCCGAGTTTCCATCAACGGGGGGACCACCTCGCGCAATTCATTCTGTGGCTTCCTTGATGACTGTTTGGATCGTAATCTTAATCTGGCCATTAGACGTCCTATTATTGGTGGCATGGTGTAGAAAGGCGAAAAAGGTTTCCAATAGATGGTTCAGCAGGATGATGTAAATGGCGATCGGTTTGGGCTTTTAGAAGTAGGGTTTGGTATGTTGACACTGAGATTATAACACAAACCTGTGTATTGTATTTGGGCATTGTCTCTTGAAATATGAGTTGTGTACATCTGTGGGCGACATATGATCAAAAACAAATCAAAAAGTACAATAAGTACAGCGGAGTCTGTTGGAGTAAGGTTTTACTCTTGCCCTTGTAATAAGGGTTACGAAAACCTGTGCAGCACGAGTATGGTCAACCTCACCGATCTGGCTGCCTAATGCTTATCCTTAGCACGGTGCAGCCTCAGGAGTCGGGCAACAAGTTGGTTCCGTTGCATTACATAATTCTTTCTACTAATAGTCTGATCAAAACTCCCTCTTTGCGACAAATAACCTCTACATTCATTATTATGTGAACTTGATGTCCGACATGAACTTTTGTTCTTGGGTATTGTTTTTACCTTGTCTTGTTCCTTTTTTGTGATGCTCCATCTTGTTGCAACCGGGACCCACAACCACCCCTGCCAATCCCCAGGCATGGTCAAAAGCACGCAACTCTTGAGCTTTCAAGGCTCAAATCCCTTCGCACCGACTATCAAAATCAAACCCTAACCGTTTTTGGCTCCGTTGTTGAATATGAAAACCTTCCTGACTAAAGGTACCGAGAGAACTCGCAACCAAGCGATACATCTGGCGAGGGTTGGCCTACACCCTGGCTTCCCGTCTAGCGAACATCCTGCTGCTCGGCAGTCCCGATCTCGAAATCCATCAGTACAAAGTACCTATGTAACGAAAGGCAAGGCAACATATTCGAGGAAGCGCAATCAAGCCCCTTTACCCACGGACAGAGGCATCCAGCGTCAATTCTTCTCGAGAGATGGCACATATCATGATGTAGCATTCTATCCAAACACACCATGGGTTGACCCATATCCTGAGGCGGACGATGAACCAGACGAAATGGGCTGCACACTTGAACCTGTGTACTACACTCAACGCTGCCCGAATGGTAGTGTAGCCCTTGGTTGGTTGGGTCAAGGTTCCTTTGGTAGGGTCTGCTTGGTGCGCCGTCAAGGTGATAACAAACTTGCCGCTCTGAAGATCGCCGATTTGAGAGTATGCAAACAAAAGAGTATTAAAGGCGCTCTTAAAAACGAAATCTCCGTATTGCGAACACTTCAGAAATATCCGAACCGGTTCTTATTGCGCCCACATTTATCCTTCGAACCTCCAATATGGTTGTCCAATTTCCATGAATTGATCATTGCAACGGTGGGCTGTTCAGTCTCGTACGGCTCTAATATTCAAGCTAACATAATGCGTAGGATTTTTACCCCGGGACTCTTCATACGTTCCGCGCGCAACCGAGTTATATCACCGATGAACGGCTGCAAGGGCTCATAATCACTGAGCTGGTCAGTCATAAACCTCCCGTATTACCATTCAGGTCAACTGAATTCATAATACAGAATTGTGGCCTCCAACATTTACACAGCCTTAATATAATTCATGGTGATCTGAAACCTGATAATATCTTCATTGATCGCGATGGTCATTGTGTTATTGGTGATTTAGGAGGGTGTGTTCGCACGTCTAAAAGACCCGGAAGACTTCTTCCCGTGGTCGTACCGAACAGTGATGTTGTCCACACTCCAGGCTATGGAGCACCAGAGTTGTTCTATCTATCCACAGAAGGTGAACTCATGTATGACACGGCTGTAGATTACTGGGCTCTGGGGCATACCATGATAAGTTTCAACATTGGGTCAGTAACTTCCCCAAGTGAATGCCGGTCTGGGTCGGGGCAGGATAGTAGGGAAGGCGGGAATATCAGAGACTCAACAATTAGAGCTTCTGAGATCTCACAGGCCAATCTTAGAAGGACAGGTTGCCCATGTTATATCGTAGAAGTGATACAGGAGGTGCGTTAGATCAGCTTTACTTTTCATGGCGGGGATTGAGATAATGTCTGTTCAGCTATGCCGTGTGGACCCGATGAGACGTTTGGATGGAACGAGACTGTCAGGTCATATCTCGCATAATGGTTGGGAGTAAGTCTCTTAATCCTACCTTACGAACTTAACATTCATCTCTTGTAAACCAGTTTACTACTCGGTAAATTTGCGCGTAAGTCAACTCAAAGTTTCACAGCGTTCGTCCGACCTAATAAACCTACTAGCATTCAAAATTGCATCAGATCCTATCGCCGTAGTAGGCACTTTGCCTGACTACCGCCCCACGGAACCGTCTCCTGAGGGTGCTAATGACATTCCAGAATTAGTAAATGGAGAATACACATCAATTTCATCGGTAATGAGGAGATATTAATTTATCGAGAAAGCAGCGCAGTGCATTATATCATGTAGTTCCAAGTGAGAACGTTTGAACTCCCAACCGAACAATCAGTATTTACCATAACATATCGTTTGACCGGGCCGTCATAGTTTTGCCATCATTTCTTTAGAATCAAAACAAACCTTAATTATTCCTTTCCGCTTTTGCTCACAACCTCCGTGGTCGCCCCTTGAAAGCTTAAAAGGGTTATATCCGTAGCAAAAGTTCATCTAAAAAGATGAAGATCATGACGCACACAGGATTTGAAACAAGATTGAAACGCGAATGAACTGCATCGACTTTCGCCCCGCCCTATTCAAGTGAATGGGTTCTTTGCACTCGTACTTGTAGCGGGTCTGCGTCTGCTCTACCCTATCTTAATCTTCTTGTGTCATCTTTAAACCCTTGGTCCCTACAACTATTCCCGATCCCATGATCAGACCAGCCAGAAAACCCAGGCCCGCCCCTACTCAGTCGTCTTTGGGCTAGTTTTTCCATGTACTACAATCGTTCGATTCGTTCCAACCGGGGTATCAAATTCCTAGCTCCTCTCGTCATGCCATTCTTCCCAACGGGGCATCGCCTTCTACCCAGAGTGTCATCGTCGCATACGGGTCAGCCCCAGCATGGTTCCGGGCGTCTGTGCCTGCAAAGACCCGTTGTTCAAAATGCTGGAAGGTGTCGTGCATGATGTCCTCATCCTCGATAGATCAAAAGAGGGACTAGACTTAGAACCTAAACTCAAGACGGGAGGGAGTGGTGGAGACGAAGCACTTATTTGTAAAAGTGACGAGGCCGCCGATTCGTCTTCTGGTGTTCGCATAGGCGACAGGACGGCTGACGACGCAACTGGACCAAGGTTGAGTGTGGGCGGGGTATGTATGGTCTTCATAGGTTCGAATCGAGCAGATGATGGAGGAGAAGGAAGCTGGAATCCCTCCTTTGCACTGTGCCGTGAAGATGGTGACAGAAGGACGGGATCTATCTGAGCATCTGGGAGCCAGGATGATATAGATGGTAAGCGGGAACCGAGGTATGGTCTTGAAGTGGGTGTTTCGTTGGGGGGTGTTGGTTGGCTCAGGTGTTCTCGTGGAATGGGTGGGATGTTGTGTCCATCATCCCCTCCCATTCGTGGTGTCTTAGCCACCCGAGTATTTTGTATCTCGCCATCATTTGAGCCGCGTTTCCTCTTTGAAGACTCCGGGTCTCCGCACTTGGTGCATTTTTCAGCCCCAGTCTCAAGTGCCTCCACGCGAGCCAACAAATCCTGCATGAAGGACACCGTCCTTATCAATATCTCGAGCTTGAATTCTTTCTCCTTCTCCTCCTTCTTCCCTGTTGCTTTCGATTTCTTCTCCTTCTTTCTTTCAACACCTTCACCTTCGTTCTCACCTTCGATTTGGTCAGCCTTAGAATATCCGTAATCTGCCGGCACCAACTGCCGTAATGTGGCAAGCGCATCGTTGATTTTCGTACGCCTCGCCTTCTCTATGATCGAGTGATTGAGCTTGCGTTGAGTCTCTCTCGCAGAGCGGGACAACGGCCCCGGCTTGCGACCACGTCTCGCCGGAATGGGTGGTTGAGGGTTCTCTGTGGATTCTGCAGCCAGGCTCTCGATGTTTGGCCGCTTCGGGAGAATCGGCAGCACATTCCGAGGCGTTTGGGTAGGGCTAGGAATCGATTTCTTTGTTGTAGGGGCCTCCAAGCGGGTATGCTTTACTCGGCGATCAGGATTGCAGCTAGCTGCGTATGCATCCTTGGATGTATCTGGCATGAAAAGAGGACCTAGGAGGATGTTGGGGCTTTGGTATGAAGAGGGGGCGATTCTGATTTCTTGGTCTGTTGATGGAGGCTCTTGAACCTCCAAAACTATTGCAGGGAGACTTGTCATCGTGCCAGGAATATGGGGTATGCAGGATAAAGCTCGCTCGTGTGCGTATACTATAAACGTGTGCGCAGGTCCGTCTCCTCTTTGCTTGCTGCACACGACTCGCATCTTTATTCTGATTGGTCAACCCCCCACACACGTTCGAGTCTATGTTTGAACATCTTGTATCAAATTGATTCGGGCATTGCTTTATCATGATATATAGCCATATATGGAGAGCTGGGGGCTAAAGGCTCTAGCTATTGTTATCGTTTCCATAAGGTGGCAACCCTTGGAACTTGAGAAGAATCAAGTCAAGAGGTTACCATAATGTGTATCCTTCTCACTGCCTTGGTAAACTGATTACGTAGTATGTTTATCACGGATCTACATTCAAGTTACGGATTTTGGGAAAGGTCTAATAAGTTATGAGTAGACTATTTTCAACCCCTACCGACTCCTCCGTGCGCTTCGTTGTTCACAACTATACTTCGTCTGACAAAACGACTATATCTGGATACGAACTTCTTACATCCGGCTACAGCTTGATAGACGCTGCTTCAACGCGTTCAGCAAGCCTCGAATGGAAGAACACTGAAATTAGATTTCCTCCGAAATCCACACGGATTACTCGTATGTTGATCGAATCCTCCCTTTCATGCTGATAACGGTCGTTAGGAGGGTTCCAATATGCTCAGCCTCCCATATCTATTCCTCAAGATGAGAAAAACACGGTCCGCATATACAGAGATTGGGGAATGCCACTCGATGACGATGACGATATCTTTGTGTTGGACAACTTAGACGACTTCGAGTCAACCGATTTTTCCTATCTTTCGTTCACACGCAGTGCCCCGCACACAAATCTACACGAACCCCAGGTAATAGAGAAGCTTGATGAGGGGTCTTTACACGATATCATTCCTCAGGTAAGTTACGCGAACGAGCGCGCTTGACGTTCACCTGATTCCGTGATTAGCCACATGTTCATCCATCTCCTCTGGGGAAACCTTCAAGGCCTCCGTCGATACCACCGTATGAGAAACGCAAACTGATTCCAATATCCCCACATACTCTCCCCTTCTCGCCTTCCCAGTATTCTCGCTGTGCTTGGTTGATCCCTATACGTGGAAATCTCCCGTGGTCTGGTTGCACACCAGCAAATATCCTTGATTCAGCTTCCCAAATACCACATCCAACTAAGAGAGGTGCCCCTATCGGTTGGACACACTCGTCTCTCTTCTCATTTTGGACCTTCCTCCTTGATCTTCATGCTTCACGCAGTGTAGGATTGATTGGTCTGTCATTTCATGCATCACGGTCTCCGTCCTCATCTGGGAGTTCTTTTCCTAGGAGTGAAATTTCGGCGCTTCCTCCAGGAATCGGCCAAGCGGCCACAGAATCCCATCTTTCTTCGGATTCAGGACATACTACCGCTCCGCCAGCTGCGCACAGAGTATTATTATCGGTTTTAGACCACATCAAAGTCTATCATGAAGCTCACAACAGTATGATTCTTCGGAATGTATTTCACATATGGGGATACACTACCAATCACCCAACAAGTGGGGGGGAGAAACCTGGAAGAATCAGAGTACTGAAAGGAGCAAGATTAGCTCTTGTCGATGAGCGGTCGAGAGGGGTTCTGATGTTGTGAATTCACCCAAGCGCCACTTTTGACGTTGTATTCCAGCAAAACACCCCTCGCTTATTTTATTGTTCATATTCGTTGAACGACGTACACTCGCGACCCCTACTAACTATTGGCAAGTACTATACATATACATAACCCATATTTCTACTTAATTCCTTCTATATTTAGACGGTCGTTTCCAAATATGTTCTCATCCAGCCACCGGTGTTTTTACTGTCATCTGCCAATTTTCCGAAGAATTATTTTAAGACCAATGTTTTGACTGGAGCCTGAGCAAATGATCCTGCCCATAAGGATTATTCTCCACCTTATCACCTTATACACCCCTTACGTTTCGCCAAGGTCACCTGCAGAGTCAGAGGTCACAAAAGTCTCCACCACAGGATTAATTATCACACAGATTTTCTCACCATGTCATAAACCCCACCCCTATGTACGCATTGACTAGACCTCTCCCCTACCCCAACCCAAGCCACAACCTATGATGAACGAACTAAGCGAAATAAATTCATCCCAGCAGCGGTCTTCATCTGGCCAGGACGTCGAAATGAACCCTTCTTCCCCTGAACGCTCCAAGAGTGGTACCTTCCATCAAAGTCAAATAGGCCTGAGACCGAAGAGGAAACATTTCTTCTCTTCCCTCGATCCTTCCTATGCCGACGCTGTTCACCTTGACGCCAATACGGTGGTTTATTCAGAGCTGGAAGAGGTGAGTATATACAACAGATTATTTTACGTTGCTGACATCACCTCAAGGGGATAGTAAAACGCAAAATTGACAATAGAGTCCTTCCAATAGTTATATGCAGGTCAGCATATCGTCCATCTTGGACGTCCAGAGTGCCTGGATCTTAGGGTCAAATACCTTCGCAGCTTCGTTTGTGGGTGTTTTCTGTACCTGTCATAACCTGCATTCAGCGAGATTGAACCGCTCCTCCAAAGTCAACCAGTTTGGTGAGCTTTATCATGTGTTTTAACATCAGAGTATTCATGTATGACGTTCTGTCAGACCGGACAAATATGTTACTAGGCCATTTCTTCGTCTTCATAAAATTAGTTTCTCACGTGTCTTAAAACAGCGGGAATGCTCATGTGATTCAAGCGTTCAACGATAACTATGTTGGCTCTGCGTCTTTTCCCTTCTAGACCAAATTTTGAGCTTGATCTTTAAATAGGGTATCACCAACAACAACAAATGGACACTCGCACTCAGTATATTCTATGTCGGTTATTGTAAATTTCGAAATGGTCGTCCACCATCAGTGTCAGACTAATTGCGATACAGGTCTTTTGGAGATGCCTGCCAATGGTCTGCTTTGAAATCTCTAGCATTACTTTAAATTCAATGCTTCGTTGGACAGTACTTCAGCGACACATAGGTGCCAATAGGTTGTACGTAGATCAAGATCGAGTCCACAACGCGTTCCATCAATTGACACAACCTTAGCTTTTTTCTTTCGTTGACATCCTGGGGCATAGCTTCCCTTTCGTTCGTGTACGCCAAAGGCTACGCTGGACTTCTCGTTCTTCGGCAAGACTTTCCGTTACAGCTTGAGCGACTGGGACCTCATCTATCTTTATAGTGTTCTTATGGGAATAGGTGAAGCAGGATTTTATGCTGGAATGATTTATTATCTCTCCTTCTGGTATAAAAGGTATGTTTACATCTCAATCCTAACATCACTACATCCCAAGAAATTTGGCTGGTCACCTTTAGACGAGAACTTGCCATACGAATCAGGTAACGAGTTGCCTAGTCATCTATCGGTGCTATGACGCTCTCAAACACGGTTTCTAGTCTTTGTATGACGGGGACGCTTCCGGGAGCTCTTGGGGTACTTTCTTCATCCCCATTTCGGCCCGACCCACCCTGATTTCAAATACTATACAACTAGGGCCTATTAGCATTCGGTCTTGTTCGAGCCCACACTTCCCTATTAACTGGGTAAGGATCCGACCTTCAGATAGCCAACGACTTGAGACTTATACTGCTATAGGTGGCAGTTTCTTTTCCTTGTATGGGCACTCCGTTATATTGACGACGGTCCATCATACTCATGAAGATATTTGCAACAGCTTGAAGCTATCCCCACGCTCGTCATGGCCCTGGTTATTCTTCTTTTTCTTCCATCCTTCCCTTTCTCCGCCACGTTTCTAAGTCCCCGAGAAAGAGCTATTGCCCAAGCTCGATTGAACCGCGACCACAAGCCTCAATCACACGGTGGAATGACGGGATGGCAGGGCTTCAAAGCAGTTATAGGAGACCCTAATGCCTGGATGTTTATGTCAATATATGCTAGCTGTAAGTGAGGATACCCTACTAATCCCCCAGCATTTCATACCCGTTGTTCTCTATAGTTAACGTCGGCGTCGCCACTATCTCTTACTTCTTACCTACAGTGGGTGCTTGGCTGTCTTCGTAACTTAACCACGTTGACCGCTCCTGAAGCTGATCAAGAATCTCGGATTCTCGTCTATCAATGCTCAAGGCCTAACCGTAGCGCCATACGTTGTAGGGTGGTTTGTGGTATTTTTCCAGTCGTGGCACAGTGATCGGACTGGAGACAGAGGGTGGCATATAATGCTATCCTCTGCGATGTCATTCATTGGATACATAATCCTGGCTACGTCTGTCCAGAAAAGTGTGGGTGCGGCGTATTTTGCGTTGTTCCTTGTGGTAGGCGGAAATTATAGCCTGTTCCCTCTCGTAATGTAAGTCTGGACTTGTTGAGTAACATCATCCCACGGGCTAATGTACCCGTAGGAGCTGGGCTGCGAACGCCTTCTCCCCAACATCCAAGCGTGGGGTAGGCACTGCTTTCATTGTATCCATATCGAATTGTGTCTCCATGTAAGTTGATGCAACTCCTCGAAATATCTTTAATAACATTATCCGTCCCAGAGCTTCTCCACAGGTTTATTTTGACCCAGAAGACGATTATCGAAAGGGCCATGCGATTTCTGCTGCGTGAGTGGTTACTTCTTTTCACGGAATAACTAACACCAAAAATGCCTCCATTCAGGTGCTTGTTTGTTTCCTTTCTTGCTGCATTAATTCTCAGGACTCGACTATCTATATTGAACAAGCGGAATGCGACACGAATGGGCGCTCTTTCTCAAGAAGAGAAAGATATCCTGAAGACGGATGACACTGTCGAGATTTGGGACGTTGATCCCCGTTATGTTTTCATGACGTAATGATCGATCTACTGTGTATATTGGAGAATGATAATCAGCGGTGTCAAATTTCTCAGGCTTTACGTGACGCCCTCCCATGTTTACTCCAGATCGCTTTTTGTTCCCAGGAACTGTGCACTTACAGCCATTACCCGCTCGGTGGGGGCGCCATCAGCCAGTGAGACGTATTAGAATAATAAGCCAACACCTTCGGCTCAAGACATTGCACATATCATAGTGGATATACAATTTACCTTCCCGTGGAGGTTCTTGCCACTGTATCTGTTTCACTGAGTGGGAAATGCGTGTTCAGCGTTCAGACCGAGAGCGTGCACATGTATCATAGCATATGATCTTCATTGGTAATCAGATCTTGATCCCAAGGTTCGCATGATTAGTCTTCAATCCGTTTAGTACTAATATATAGTGGAAGCCCCTCCTTTCTCTCTCCCTAGTCGAACGAATGGTCTCACTATCCCCCCAAGCGACGGAGAAGATACGCAACATCCTTGTAAACATACAACCTGTTTACTTTGAAGCATGTTGCTAAAACAACTCACTTACATTTAGACGGATGCTGTCAAGAGCAAGAGGCTCCCAGGGCTTTCCTTCTTTGCAACCAGTGCAGACAATGAACTTTGTTCTATACAGATAGGACCCCGTGTCTTCGATGATCCAACTCAAGGACCACTGGACGAAGATAGCATCTTCTGGATATGCAGTCTTGCCAAGTTGATCGTGTCTGTGCGCATTTACTTGATTCGAGGTTTGAACTGGTCACACAAACTCTTTTTAAGATCGCCGGCCTGCAACTCATAGACCAGGGCAAGATCCAACTTGACACCCCAGCCGCACAATTTCTTCCAGAGCTCGCTGACCCGATCGTCGCGAAGGCGGACTCGGGCAAGTTCGAGCGTGCGACCAACGAAATCAAGATCTCAAACCTCTTCAATCATTCTAGTGGCCTTACGTATGGACTAGCAGAGGAGAGACCCACACATTATGCACTCCCGATCCCATACATCTCCAGCCACAACAAAGATGCCCCAGTTCCGCATTTTTATAGCATGTTGAGGGTGTGTATGGATTTCTTAAAATCATAGCCTCTAAAAATACCCAATATCTTCTGTATCCGGAAGGGAGAACAAACCACCCAGCCCCTTATTTTTGAGCCTGGAACAGGCTGTAAGTTTGTGCCGTCGATTTAATAAATGATTCCTTAGTTCGTTTTATAGTTGCCTATGGATATGGGGTGGATTCCCTGGGCTTTATGGTTGAACGAATTTCCGGCCTGACCTTGGACCAATATTGGTATGCGACGAATGAGTCAACTTCTCGATCTACACACTAATTTATCCCATCAACTAGTCAAAAAAATATCTTTTCGCCTCTGGGTATATCTTCCACGTCATTTTACCTGACCCCAGAGCGCAAGAAAAGCGCAGTTCCGTTGAACTTCCGCCAGGAGGATGGAACCATCACGCCCTATACGGGCCAGACCCCCGTCATCGTACAAGATTTCGAAAAGGGTTTGATGAACTGTGTTTCTTTGCACCCCAATGAGATTAACGTCGTGTTTAGTTCATCTCCTTCTCGGGGGTATTGGTGTTTATTCATCGCTGAAGGATTATATGAAAATCCTCCAACACCTTCTTCAAATAAAGAGTGCGTTGTCCTATTTTGTCTTCACAAAATGTGTAGTTTCACATAGTTTTATATTTAGGTGGAACTGCAAAGCATCCCATCTTGAAAACTGAGTCTGTGCAAAGCCTCTTCTTGCCAACTCTATCTCAAAGTGCGGAGAAAGCACTGAATGAGAAACTTAATGGGACCGACTTGCAATGGAGTACTGGGTTATGCTTGAATAAAACCGACTGGCCAGGGAAGCGCAGGAAAGGGTCTGGATGTTGTGAGTATGATTACATGGGTTCAAGTTTCCAAGAGTTCACTTGCTTTAATAATATATCAAGGGTACGGTTGGGCAGGGACGTACTATTTTGTGGACCCCACAACGGGAGTCGCTTTATTGTTTGGGACTCAGCTTATTCCGACTAGAGACGCAGAGGTGGTCAAGGTGTGGGGTGAAGTTGAGGAGGCGTTTTATGAGGGTGTGAGTACTTGAAGTGTATGATTTCTTGCTCGTGCACTGTAACATCATAATCCACTGTCAATGTTCTATCTGAATACTGAGTAGAGGCCAATGGAGAGTACGCAATCACTTTATGCTACTGATATTCATTACAGCAAGGTTAGTCTACTAACACAATCAAGGTATAAAGATTAAAGGTACAATTAAGATTGTGGGGGACGGTTCTCTCTATGATTGAAGTCATTCAGTAGCGTTCGCCCTTTGCGCGCACATCACTATTGGATCCCCGACATCTTCTAACATTTGCTCATACATATCGCGCCACCATCCCACTTCTTGTGCATAAAAACCTCTGTTGTGCTCGCAGGCTCGATCGACAGTCTCTCTCTGGGCCTCTCTGTCCAGAATCTGAGGCGGATTTTGCGTTTCATCCACGAATGGCTTAATCAAGGTATAATGGACAATCCGGATATCGTCCTTGATACCCTCCCACATAGCGGGATTTTGCCTTTTTATAGCAAGATTCGCGTTATAGGCGTATGGTAGACGAAGAGCGTTCGTAGAGAAAAACAAGTTGAGAAAAGATTGCTCCGCTTGATCGAGGGGGAAGGTAGCGGACTCGAGCTTGCTCTTCATCACTTCGAGCACTGCGCTTGATGGGCGGAACGCGAGAACGCCTGCGTTGAAACTGACCGTAAACCCTCTTTTGTCTCCGTATATGTCTGGAACGGCAGCGAAATTGAAAGGAATATCGAACAACTCGTCGAAGTTACGTCTTACAAGGGTATCCGCGTCTAAATAGACAGCTTGTTCTATACCCACTTTATCGAGGGCCCAGATATTGAGCTTTGTATACTGATCATAAAACCGGTGGTAGATGCTCTTGCCGTTGTGTGGGGGAGGAATAAAAGGGACTGGAACCGGTTCCCATCCAATGGCACGGGCGATACATAACGCCTTGGATGATACGCGGCCCTCGAGATAGGGTAGCAAGAGGCGAGACGAGATGTTCGCCTTCCGCACAGAGTGGCCTAGAACTGCGACGCCAATCGCATAGGAGTCACTATATAGAGTTGAAATGACTGCGCGCTTGTCACTCGACGACGAATTAGAAGGGTAACTTGAAAAATGAACGAGCGGTGGGGGGTTTCTGTAATTACATCAGGGGGTGCGTTGGTTGATGGCTGAAAGAGATACTCACAAGTTTTGATAGTTCACTTGAGGACTGAATGGTAAAGAATGATTAACACCCAGTCCTACCCAGATAGTGCTGAAACACACAATGAAGACAATAATCGTGGTCACGATCAACCGACAGCCTTGACGTCGGGAACTTGTTGAGAGGGGTGTGTATGCAAAGTTTCCAAAAAGCGTTGGGGGAATCATCATGAATAGACGAAGGGAAGAGTGAGGCGGCTGACTGCGCTAAGGCTCCACTACCTAGTTAAATTATGTGACGCTGTAACATGAGGGAAGGAGATAATAGCCCTAGATCCTTATTCCATGTTTGTGATTTTTGTATAGTGCTGCGCTTACGAATATCACGGAGGTCATTTGGCGGTGCAGGTGCGACGCAGTTGTGTTCAAACTGAAACCGCCAAGAATGAAGTTGACCTCGAATAGATTATTAAGTGGTTAGATGGAGTAACAATAAAATTAGAACCGATTACAGCAATGGGCCCTATGCGTGGGACTGTTCGTGTGTTGTAGCTCAGGCTCAGTGACTGTTCCTAAGATTGTGTAGACGGCTGGCCCCAATTTCATAGTACTGTACGGAAGACAATGACAGGATACAGTACTCTGATAACAAGTTGATAACCTACGGGAGGTAAGTGAGACAAAAATCCCAAGCCAGTTGACTGTATCTATTCTGGGTCTTCATCATGTTACTGGGCGTCTAGCATCCAGGAGACTGGGACAAACGCCGGTTAGCCTATGATTGATTGAAGGTCGGAGACAAGTATATCGGGGTCTGGGTGACGTGTCTGGGTAGAAGGGCTGGGAGCGAGGCTGGGAATGGGGCTGCCAAATATATTGCTTCTATTGGATGGGATGGTAGTTTTGGGTGAACCTAACGCAAGATTGATATGATTTTATCCCAAAAACACCACCAGCTGTAATTAATCATACCTTAATAGAGTACTTTAGTCATCCTCCGCGAGTTGGGGCGCCCCTTCCTCGGCCCCTGCCCCGCCTGTTGCCCCGTCCAGCACCGCCTCCGAGATGGGCTCCATCTACCAGGGTTGTAGGTGGCCCCATATTAGCGCTTCCGTCTATGCGCGGGGGGTCCCTCTGCATTATGGCCGGTGGCGGTGCATCACTGCGTTGCAAAATACTGGGAACCTTGACAGGAGGGCCGCCGCCGCCAGTTCCCCCCGATGCTGGATTAGGGTCCTTGTGTCTCCCACCGCGGTCCCTTCTGGGTGAAGGTGGTGTGGGCTTACTATCCGTGGGTCCACTGTTCCCTGCCCTAGAAATATCCCTTTCTTTATCGCGTTCACGTTCTTTTTCGCGTCGAGGCTTACGTTCGCTCGCAGCGCCGACGCCGGCCCCACTTAAAGCAGCCTCAAACTGTCGAGATGCCAGTCCGATGACAGGTCGCGTCCTGCGAGGTGCAGCGGCAGCGGCAGCATTACCTTGCTGGCTAGAAGTAGGCACAATGGCGTCAGCAACAGGAGGTGCTGAGGGAGCATTTCCGCTGGCAGCAGTAGACTTCGGGCCGCCCGTGACGATCTTTGCTTGGGGTGGTGGTGGTCGGGGGGGCCTAGAGATCTTTGGGGACTTGAGTGCGGAGCTAGATGGACCTGCGGTATTGGTATTCTTTGGAGTTGTATTGATGGGAGGGGGCTTCTGTCCCGCAGATGTCGGAGCTGGTGCTGTCTTCTTGTGTTTCTTACCACCTGGGGTTACTTCAGCTTGTTTCTGGCCAGGTGGACCTTTCTTCTTGAGTTCATCTTTCCGTGGTGTGGATCCGGAACCTAAGCTGGCTTGATCTTTATAGTGGGCATGATTGCGTAAGATCGCTTCCTTGTCCTTGTTGGCTGATTTCTCTGCCTTAAGTGCTTCAAGGAGAGGTGTCGTCTTGGGAGGCGGGGGCGGCTGAGAGGCAGCAACTGGATCTATAGTTTTAGACTATGCCTAAGCAAGCAGACTTTGACTCACTAAGAGTTTCCAAAGTGACAGGTTCGGCATCGGTTATTGCATTCAGAGATGCTAGGAACGATATATAGTCTTCGTCTGTTTTCCCAATTTGAGATGTGTTGTTCAGATTTCGACAAATACTATACCTTTTTCGATTGTTGCATTACGGGCATCAGGTTTCTTTTTCTCGGTGGGTATCTTTTGATAAGGAGCGAACTCGACGACAGCCTGTGATTCATTTCCTGGTGTAAAATGAGTTATAGATTATCCTGGAAACGGTAGGTACGCACCTGCTTTATCCCTGAACAGATGCCCATCGTAATCCTTACTGAAAAGGGCAAGTTGGTCTTCAGTCTTGAAAGCGATATATGCACGTGAAGGTATGTTTTCCTTGTTCAATCTATGAATGATATGAGTTATAGATGGGTTGTATACAAGTTGGAACATACCGCTTCCGAAACTTTCCAGGGTAGAAGATCTTCCAAGTGATAGTCTCATCCGTCACCCAAGCATCAACACTCTGCCAGAATACCTCCTCGGGTAGATTTGGCGGCAACCTACGAACAACAGTCTTCAAACGCTCAGAGGCAGGAGGTAGTTTCTCCCTCCGTTCTCGCTCGCGATCCTTCTTGGGCTTGGTCGGCGGAGCCTTAGGTGTTGGTATCGTGGCCATTACAATGCTCAAGCAGTCCCACAGCCAACAACTGCACGGGACCGGAGATAGCGAGTTCGGTCATTACCAGCGGAGTTTCAAGTAATTTTTCTATAAGAAAGTTTTCTTCGCCACCACAACTCCAGCATGGAACTTGTTACCTTCCACACCGTGGAATTATGGACGAACAAGTGAGTTCTCTTCGCATTCATACACAAGCATATATGATGAATACAAATTCACATATCAAGCTCAACAGTCTTAGGGAGCGATCCCTCTGATGAATGAACTTCTGCAATTCTGATATATCTATTCTATGCGTGTAGCCTTCAGCAATACTGACTCACTTTCACAGGTCCAATACAAATGATCAGATATTCACACAAGAGGTAATATTGTCTATGGATCAAATAATTACAATGTATTCGCAATACCTCCTTTGTCGTAGCCACTCTTTTGATAATAAAATCTTTAAGAATAAAGTAAAGCAAATATGTGCCCATCCAATGTCGTTTGATTGTAGTGTGATTTTGTGTGATAATCTCAAAAAATTGAAACTAATTACTGCAAGCACCCCACAAGAGATTGATGACCCACACATTTTTCCTTTTAATGTTTTTCAGATTACATGGGTTTCACTTTTACAAGATATGGTCTCGAAGAGTTGTTTGTTAAAAAGACATGACAAGCACACCCAAAGCTATGATCATGTGATACAATTAAAATTTGTCCC
>CEMJ01390087.1:127-11497 GCA_900068955.1 Clitocybe nebularis | reverse complement strand
ATCGACATTTACTGTTTTCCTCAGGGAGTATTCAAAGAAAGACTTGCAGAAAATCAACAGTTGGCCCCAAGTAGGGTATACTATTCAACCTGATGTCGCTTTTTTGACGTCACAAATTACGTAGCATCATGGGCGGTACCTTTCTGGAAGTATTTCAAAGAAGAAAGCGATATTGATGACTTTCAATATGTGATACAACGCTGTGACGAGGCCGAAAATATGGAAAGTAAGCTCGATTCGAACGACATCAGCCAAGCCGATCGTCAGTCTACGTTAGAAGACCTCACCACCATCTACACTGACCTTGTCGAACGGACATCGCAACTATATCATCCACTCCATTTGTCATGCCTGAATAGAATGGGAAATACATGGCTAGAACGACACTATTTGACAGATGATTACGAAGATCTCGAAAAGGCCATCAAAAACTTTCTTCTAGCTATTTCGGATGCCAAAAACCCCTATCATGAAGTGGAGATCAACGAACAACAACTCTTCATTTCTTTAACACAAGCAGTTGTTGCTTTCCGCCTACGGCATACAATTCACCCGTCTTCGGACGATCTTAATACTGTGATTGATTTCGACCGCAAAATCATCTCACTGGATCCTATATTTCCCTTTGTCCACTTGTGTAACCTCGGGTGTGACCTGGTCGCTCGTTACGACAGTCTTCGTGATGAAAGGGACTCGGTGGAGGCAGTTAAAGCCCTTCGCAACGCCCTAGGCCTACTCAGCCCTGAAAATTCAGATACACATAGACTCAGAATACTTCGTCACCTGGCCGCTGCTCTTGGCAAGGAATATACCCGTACCATGAATATCCCTATTCTTGAAGAATGCATAGCGCGGCACAAAGATGCCCTTGTACTTTGTGATGTTGGCCATTCTGAGCGTGCACCAGTGTTACGCCACCTCTCTGCCGCGCTTGGTTGTCTATACGAACATACTCTCCGTGTAGGGCTTCTGCACGATGCTATCTTGCACCTCCGTCAAGCTGTTAATATATGCGATCACCAGGAGCAGAAGGAATATGTTTTTCCTCTTTCGACGACAATATTTAACCTCTATACCACGACGGCTGATCTGAAAGACCTCGAAGAAGTGGTTTCCTTGAGAAAGGAGTGCTTAGATCTCTGCGCGATATTTGACAAGAAGACCATACCCTTTATCATCGGATATGCGGAAGCATTGCACGCCCTTTATCGCCATAATGACGAAGCTAACGTCCTGGAAATGACCATTGAACGCCTACGTTCTGCGCAAGGCATCGACGAAGAACACACTATGACGAAATTCTATCTTGCTGTAGCTCTTTGTGATCGATATGATCGATACAAACGCATAAAAGATCTATCCGAATCAATTGACCTTCACCGAGCAGTTGCCGGACGCCTCCATAAGGACGATCCACGTTGGAATAACCTCATGATTAGCCTTTCCCGGACTCTCGATAAGGGCTTTGTGCAATGGGATAATAGAAGCTATCTTGAAGAGGGCATTTCAATATCTCGCGAGGTTGCTGGTTCTTTTGGAAATGAACCCTGGAATCAATATGCAGACTTGGCTGGACTGTTGCTCAAACATTATACCCATTTCAACGAAAGCATGTCATTGGATGAAGCCATAGCATTCTTTGAACTGGCCCTGGCCTGCCCAATAGACCATAGTGAGCGACCATCAATCCTGAATAATTTTGCAATCGCCCTCGCTCTACACACATATTCTCCTAATAGTGGTCAAGATCTCGACTTTGGTATTAATTTACTTAAAGAGTCAGAGGGCCTTTGTCAACTTGGCCACCCCAGTCATTCACGGTCACTGCACAACCTCGGTCGTCTATACATGTTGAAATACAAACAGTCACAACAGAGGCAACACTTCGACGAGGCCATGCGGGTGTTTTCACGGGCCGTGCATGACCCACATCGCTCCGCACTATCTCGTTACTTGTTCGCAAAAGGCTGGATCGATGCCATCGCGGACCATCCCCCGCTTGACGCAGACATGGGAGAAATCATTTCAGATGCGTTTGAACAAGCCATTATTCTCCTCCCTCAAATTGCCTCCTTCGGCCTAGATATTAACAAGCGAATTGAACATTTGAATGACTCTGCAGGACTCGCCTGCTCTGCAGCAGATCATGCACTCCGCAATTCCAACCCAGAGAAGGCGCTAGAGCTCCTAGAACAAGGTCGGAGTGTGTTTTGGTCTCAAGCTCTTCGTTTAAGAACGAAATTCGATGACCTACCACCGGATACGTCTCGTCGACTCATCGAGATCTCTTCTGAACTGGAAATAAAAGGCCTTAACCATGACTCATTTGCGTATGGAAAAAGAGGTTTATCCCCTGAACAGGAAGCGAGCCGCCGAAAACAGTTAGCTTCCGATTTCGATTTGCTTGTCTCGGGTGCTCGTGCTATTCCAAAGTTACGGAATTTCCTGCGGCCAGAGCCATTTCAGCAGTTGACATCCGCGGCCGGGTGTGGTCCTGTCGTGGTATTGATCCCCGGGAAGCCCCATTGCCACGCTCTTGTACTCGCCTATCCACCAACCGTCACCCACATCCTTCTACCAGAAGTTAATGTTGACGCTTTACAGACGTGGAACAAAAAGTTACACGGCTTAAATGGGCGTTCAGCCTCTCTTGGGAGTCCAGGTCCAGGTCCAGCAGTTGAGGATGGCTATTTAGAGAAAGGGCATGATCCACGACATGGTGGCCCTAAAAAGGGAAAGCCACAAGATCCCGGAGCTGTCTATTCCTCCCTTTTGACAATATTATGGGAATGCATTGTTAGGCCTATTTTCAAGGCACTAGGTTTGAAGGTTGGTCCCGAACCCTGACAATATATAATGGTCGCTCACCAGGATTGGGATTGATAGCAAGTTTTTGGTGGCAGGCGGCCTCGGTTATGGTGGTGCCCAACTGGACCCTTCGTATTTCTTCCGATTCATGCAGCCGGCCTGTATGGAAAGATGGGTCAATCAACTGATTGCGTGTCGGACTATGTCATATCATCTTACACACCGACTTTGACATCTCTCATCAATGCTCGGAAAGGTGTAGTTCCCAGCGAGCCAAAAGTGCTCCTAGTGGGTCAACCTACGACCCCTAAGCAGCGAGATATCCCCAGCACACGAACCGAGCTCGAAAGCCTCACCGCAATCCTGGAATCATACAATCCAGAATCGATTCTGCGTATCAATGACCGGACAAATTGCAATGTGACTGTGGCAGAGGTAGTGGAGCAGCTCCCCAAGGCCTCTGTCCTGCACCTTGCCTGTCATGGAAGCCAAAATAAGACGAATCCACTAGAGAGTGGCTTCTTCCTCGAGGACGAAATGCTGACGGTGGAGAAGTTGATGAGTCTGAAGCACGGCGGAGCCCTATTTGCCTTCCTGAGTGCTTGTGAATCGGCTTCCGGAGACAGCAAACTCCCAGACGAGGCTGTGCATCTCGCAGCTACCATGTCAGTCCTTCCTTTCTATTTGTCTTATTTCTCCAACTAAATCACAACCATGTCAAGGATGTTTTCCGGATTTAGATCTATAGTTGGAACCATGTGGTGAAAACGTTTTATAAGCATCGGGTGTCAGGAAATACTGATGGGTTCTGGATTATAGGGAGATGGGAGACAGCGATGGACCGCGGGTAGCAAAGGCTGTGTATGAGGCCTTATTTGCAACTCCCCGCGCGGCACTAGACCTTAACTCTATCCCCATTGCCTTGGATTCGGCAATTCGGAGCTTGAGAGAAGAGGGAGCAGATCCAAGTCGGTGGGCTACGTACATTCACATGGGGGTATGACCATTCTTCGGGATTGGCATATTACAAGGCAAGGATGTATTGAACCATCTGGTTTATTTCTTTCTCTTTTTATTGTATTCCAAACTCCCTGTATCGGCCTATTTCAGGCTTAGTAAATTGAACATGTATCAATACAATTCACCATTTGCGAATCACGAATTAGGGATCTACGGGCCAAGTAATTAGTTCAAGGAAATTGTATGGTTATGGGTATGAAAACTATATAATATCAGGCGAAGGCAGAAGAATATAGTCATAACGACGATGATTAGACTTGAGTAACTAAGATGTCCTTTTCTTTGACATCTGAAGACTTCAGAGCTAATTTTTTCTTTCGTTTCTCTGCCTTCTTTGCCTCTCTCTTCAATCTTTTCTCGCGTTCCTTTGGGGTTTCGTCGTGCTGCCGATAATCCCCGAAGATACCAGTGCCAAGCATCTGCCTGATATTGAACGTGAATAAAGTCGCATTGCAAAGCCATTCAGGGAGGGCATGGAAAATATAGAACGTTGCCTTGGACCCGGTACTGTTAAGTGACCCCGGAGCCGTGGATAGAACCGATGTGATAGTATAATGCATGACCGAAAGTCTGTAAATAGCGATGGTGGACTGTTAACGTTAAACCCGCATTATAAGAGATCTGAATGGATCGTTTGGGGTGACGGCCGCTCACCAACAGAAGGGCAAGAGATATCATGGTTGTGGCTCCTCTCCTACTCACACGAGGTAACTTGGAGCGGGCCCAAATTGCCGCTATGGCAAGGATGAACGTGAGGAAAAGTGCGACACCGCAACTCGCATATCTGGGTGAAGCCACCGGAATCAGTATTTTTGAGATAACACTGACGACACAACCTCCTACCTTAAGAGGGCAATTTTTCTCCCCTTGAGTGGGTCGTTGATAACAGAGCCGAAACTAGAGTTGGCAATAACCCCGGGGACGGTCGCTGCCAAGAAGGCGAGATTCGTGAGGCCCGAAAACCGGCGGCACCAAGAGCGTGTATAAGGATTGTCTGGGGTGTTTTTTGGTGGTTCCCCAGGAAAATCACCCATGTGCTTGGGCACTGGTGTGAGTTCCTCCAGAGACAACGAGGAGTCCGTCTTTTTTTGGTGGGCGGAACATTGCTCATACATATCTGAACCAAATGTGGGATTGACGAGGAGCGACCGCACGAGGTTGACAAGATCACTGGCTATACCGATAAATCCCATCCCAAAGCTGATTTGCATGTACGTTATGAGACCTTGGGATATGCGTTTGTTCCCGTTCTGAGATTGTACAGCTCGAAGGGAGAAAACAACGACTCTAGTGGTTCAGCTTCATTAGCAAAATGATTGAATGAGATTGAACTGGTTTACTAGCCTCTCAACTCCAAATATAATGCTCCCTATCAGAAGTGTAGTCCGCGAACTCTTGTCGTATACTCGATAGAGCATTATGGGGACGAGTACGGCATACAGGACTGCAAATAGTACAGACGGTGCAAAGTCTTCTGGGAACGGTGTCCCGCCGACTGGTGTCGGGAAAGCCATGGATTCAGAATCAGTAGGACACCCGGTTACACTGACACACCCTTATGCTCATTAAGTACTTGCTGCGGAGCAAATGGAACCTGACCTACCGGCACGAAAAACCACAGCAGTGTTTATAGGCGCTTGAAAGGGAAATCTCCGAATAAAGAAGAGAAGATGAAAACTCGAGGCTGTGGGTAGCTTGACTTGTTGCTAGGGCCTCTGTACAGCCCTCACTTTTGCTGAGAGTTGCTCTCCTGACAGGCGACGGCGGGTGATAAATGTAAGCACTATCTTTAGCAGAAGCTCCCGTAAACCAAGTAACAATGCGAGGTACGGTCATTAAGCTCGGGGTAAAGTCAAGGCGTTGATCAAACAGATGCCAGTACCATCATGATCTGATCAGGTTCGCGAGAGCGTGATATTCGCCATTAATGATTAGGCGCCCACATACACATCATGCATCATGTGCAACACATGTGACATGGTTCAAGGTCCAGACTGCCATTGCGAGGGAAATACTCGGTATGAAGATGAGGCCCGCCTCGGCGCTAGAGAGTGTGAGGCGAAGGTCGGATGCTCAATAGTTCGTATTAGTTGTAGATTCGAGTCGAAGTGAGAGACCTATACTTAGGGTAGTAGAGCCTTTTTTTCAGTTGGCCAATCGCGCGCTGATCGGTACTTGAAATGTGTTTACGTCAGTTTGATATCAATCTATTTTTGGCCTCTCCAATATTATTACGCACGTAGTTTAGTACTCGAGTTGTCTAACTTGCATCTGTTTCTACATGCTCGAATTCCCAGGTAATGTACAGTTTTTTCCGCCAACATGATATCATTTCGATTTCATCATGGGTACAGTAAGTAGCATCAAGCCTCTATGCAATATGAAGGGGCGCCACCTTCAATTTTTGGGAAATGTGATCAAATGCAGTGCCAAACTTGCAACAGCAGCTATATATACCCTTTATAATGTAGGACTTGGATCTGCTGTGCTCGCAGTGGGCCTCTCTTGTAGCGATGGGAAACTTTACTGTGAGGAGGCCAGTTGCACGATTCTTGCAATGGCATATCGAACCGGAATGACTTCTCGTAGTGGAAGCAAGCTGGCCACATCGCGATCCTGAGGCTCTGAGATGTGACAGGCGACGCTGAGATTCTTGGCTACGCTGAAACTCGAGAACGTAATCGGCCTGGGCTGTGGGTAGCCTCTCGAGATCAAGATTCAGCTTGTTCTGACAATTGTCTTGATGATGCTCGCTGAAAGGGGGTTTCCTAGGCCCGCTACCCTGTGAATGTCGAGCTCTCCATCAGATAACCCAAAATATGGCTTCTTTTTTCTTTTCATACCGGAAATACTTACTCAGGTCATAGTAGGGAGGCTGTAGCGGTGTAAATCAATAAATTATAGGGTATTAATAGTGGGTATGGGGACGATCAAATTATGGAAAGAAGAATGGGTATGGTAATGATGGTTAGACTGGACTATCCCCTGCATTCACGTTGGATGGATGTGTAGCCAGTTTCTTATTTCGCTTCTCTGCTCTCTTGGCCTCCTTTTCCAACCTTTTCTCGCGCTCCTTAGGGGTTTCATCCTGATATCGCCAATCTCCAAACATGCCTGTACCAAACATCTGCCTGATGTTGAATGTAAATAGGATTACTGTTGCGAACCACTCTGGGAGGACGTGGAGGATATAGAATGATGCTTTAGCACCCGAACTATTCAGAGACCCTGGGGCTGTGGATAGAATAGAGGTGGTAGTGTGGAACATAACTGAAAACCTGTATATAGCGATGGTGGACTACCAATATTGTAAGATCCAGAATGGGTAGATCGAGTAATCGTACTTACTAGTAGGAAAGCAAGAGACAATATGGTTATAGTTCCTCTCTTACTCACACGAGGCAGTTTAAACCGTGCCCAAGCCGCTGCTAAAGCGAGGATTGTTGTGAGGAAAATTGCAACACCGCAACTCACGTATCTTATCAAGGGCAATAAGTCAAAATGAAGGAGAAAACGCCTGGAAACTTTCACACCTTAGAAGGGCGGTTCTATGTCCCTTGGTCGGGTCGTTTATGACAGAACTATATCTGGAGTTGGCAATAATCCCAGGAACAGTCGCTGCAAAAAAGGCGAGATGCGTCAAGTCTGAAAACCGACGACTCCAGAAACGTGTACGAGGGTTATCCGGAGTGCCTTCTGATGGTGGTCCAGCGAAATCACCGGCGTGCTTGGGCACTACCGCGAGTTTCTTAAAAGGCGATGATGGATCTGACTTGGGCTGGTCGGCTGAAGATTGCTCGTAGGTATCTGAACCAAACGTAGGGTTGACTAGCAACACCCGAACAAGGTTGACGAGATCACTGGCTATTCCAATGAACCCCATTCCAAAACTGATTTGCATATATGTTATGAGGCCTTTCGATATGCGCTGGCTCTCGTTATGAGATTGCGCGGCTCGAAGAGAAAATATGACAACTCTGCCAATCCGTGATTTTGGTTACAAATGATTCAACGAGCGTGAATGTGTTTTACTGACCTCTCAACTCCAAATATTACAGTACCTATTAGATGCACGGTCCGTGATCTCTTGTCGTACGCTCGGTAGAGCATCATGGGGACGAGCAAGGCATACAAAACGGCGAATAGCACGGACGGCGCGAAATCAGCTGGGAACGGTGTCCCACCAATTGGTGTTGGGAAAGTCATGAAATCAGATACCACTAATGGCACTTGAATCCAGACGCGTGTTTGTGCTTAAATACCTGTTGGTAGCTTCAAAATCCGATGGTTCGTCGGCCCGCAGCAGGGAAGGGCCGATCGGAGACGATGTACACGAGGTGATAAGATGAAGGCTGTGTTAGCAACCAATGGAACAAACCTCAGATACCTTGAGCACAGATAGCACCAACGTTTGACTTCACCTATAAACAAGCTACAGAACATATGCTTTCAAACTAACGACAACCCTCGTAAACCAACCAACTCCCGACATGCAATCATTTCGTGCAGAGCATGATATTCGCCACTTGGGTGGCGTTAGTTAGGGGGTTTGTCCCGGCGCGGTCCCAATTGGGAACTACTACCATATATGCACGGTTGGAATTTAACACAGCCGCAGGTCCTGTTACAGCACTGGGCCACCCCACAGAAGAAAGCCGCAGCTAGCACGACAAATCCAAGTGAGTTCCTCTTCTGAAGATTCGAGCCATAGCTAAAATTGATGAACCTGGACGAATGCAATCAAATTTCGAACACCAACTTGACGGTCGGCGCACAATTGGTGGTCAAACGAAAAAAAAAAGCTTAATGTTGTAAAGGCCGAGTCCATACTTTCAAACTCGGGATGAAATAATCGCCGAGCATGCTATTATACGTTCTATGGTTAACCTGTGCCCTTCAGACTTCGTTTCCGCTTACCTTCCAAAGGGTTTTTCTCGAAGTTAGATAACATTGATGGCTGTGACTGATCAGACCTCGTGCGCAACGGGTGGGGTCCGAGGCCGCTATAACGATAACAGCGAGAAGTGTAAGTAGGCGAGGCCCTTTCACGACATGTCCCAATAACTTGCCAAGAACCAGTAGCGCTCATTCGAGCAAGGCTGTACGAGCGCACGTTTGGAAGATTTTCGGAGTCCGAAGCCAAGCAACTGTTTTATCGGCCACTTACGTCATTCAAGGGTCTGGATCGATTCGCACAAAAAACAGAAACAGCTCCTTGGACCTGAACTAGCCTGAACTATCATATTCAGGCAAGGGCTGCATCCATACTGGATGAACACAGCTTATCTGCTGCTCTTCTTATATCATACCGAAACATCTCACATAGATAATAAAATCAATGAATCAAAAGTTGAGAGCCTCAGATCCCCATCATAGGCGTCCCGCATAAATGCTATACAAAATTTAAAACTCATGGTGAAATAACCTTTGATTTGCCTATGGAATGAACTTCCGTCATAATCCATAATTTTTTGGCGCACAGTTCATTTCCAGTCTACATTTCGTTGTAAGGATACTTGTATTTCTTATAGTTTGTATTAGTATGAAGCTAGGTGATATAAGCACACAAGCGATGTTAGGAGATAGGAGGTTGTAACGAACTTCGCTACAAGTAGTCAAGTGAGATCCATGAGAACACTGAATCACTATTCCAGCTCTTGAATAGGGAGTGGACTAAATCAGCCCGAAGCCCATATAGCTTAGTATGTAGAGCATTATACTTATCGGCCCCTTTTCATTCACGGGTCTCGAGTTCGAATCTCGGTATGGGTACAACAATAAAAAACAAAAAAGGCTTCTTGGACCTGAACTATCATATTCAGGTGAAGGTTACACCCATCAAAGTGATGCCTGGACAAACGCAAACTACCATCTGCTTGTCTCATCTCATACCGAGATATCTCACATCGAGAAATAACCAAGTAAAATCAATAAATCAATTGAGAGCCCCAGACCCCCATCATAGGGCAAAAATGCTGTACAAAGCTTGTTGTAAAATGACCATCAAACCAATGGTACTACTACTATTTTTCATAATTTGCATCAGCGCCACGTTTAGGAAACAAGGCACACCTGCTCCTGCTCGACGCAAGGGGTTGCAGGCCAGTGTTATAAACATAAAGTGCCGTAGAATGACCCAGGGGATCAAGCATTATGCAAGGAAGAAGGATGTGGATACGAAGGCAATGGATTAGACGAGACTATCCCTTTCACCGGCATTAGAAGGACCCATAGCTAATTTCCTCCGTTTCTCAGCTTTCTTGACTTCCTTTTTCAGCCTCTTCTCGCGCTCGTCGGGAGTTTCGTCTGCATTTCGCCAATCTCCAAACATGCCCGTGCCAAACATCTGCCTGATATTAAGCGTGAAGAGGGTCATATTAGAGAGCCACTCTGGGAAGGCGTGGAAGATGTAGAACGTCGCCTTGGCCCCGGGACTGTTCAGCGATCCCGGGGTCGTGGATAGAATGGAGGCAGTGGTGTGGAACATGACGGAAAGTCGGTAGATGGCGATAGTGGACTGCCAACCTCCGTAAGAAGTTTTGAACAAGTAGCTCGGGGTGAATAACTCACCAGCAGAAAGATGATGATAAAAACAGTCGTGGTTCCTCTCCTGCTCACGCGGGCCAGATTGAAACGGGCCCAAATCGTTGCGACGGCGAGGATGGATGTGAGGAAAAGCAAGTCTCCACAACTCACGTATCTTGGTGGAGCCTTCCAAGTCAGTACATATCTGGGAGGGAACGTGATAGCAGGACCCCCCACCTCAAAAGCACAATTTGGCTCCCCTTGAGTGGGTCATCTATAGCAGAACTGAAGCGGGAGTTGGCGATAGCCCCAGGGATAATCGCCGACAAGAAAGCGAGGCTCGTAAATTGTGAAAACCGACGGCACCAAAAACGTGTACGAGGGTCGTCTGGGGTGTCCTCTGGTGGTGGTCCGGCAAAATCACCCGCGTGCCTGGGCCCTTGTGTGAGCCTCGACGGATCGGACTTGGGCTGATCGGCTGGGGATTGTTCGTAGGTGTCTGAGCCATACGTAGGGTTGACTAGGAGCGGCCGGACGAGGTTGACGAGATCGTTGGCTATACTGATGAATCCCATTCCAAAGCTGATTTGCATGTATGTTATGAGGCCCTTAGAGATACGCATGCCCTCGTTATGGGACTGGGCGGCTCGAAGGGAGAAGACAACGACCCTGGCGGTCTGCTGTTATTGTTCATTACGAATGAGCCTTTGATTGGTTTACGGACCTCTCCATCCCAAATATGGCGCTCCCAATTAGAAGCGTGGTCCGCGATTTCTTGTCGTGGGCTCGGTAGAGCATCATGGGGACGAGTGAAGCATATAGGATGGCGAACAGGACTGATGGTGCAAAGTCAGCTGGGAATGGTGTTGCACCAACTGGCGTTGGGAACGGCATGGTAAAAGTTAGTTTAACACCGATGAATGTCGATGTTCTGATACTTATTGAAGGCAGGTGACATTGACCTGCAGGTCAATTTATCACCGCAAAGCAGGGAAAGCTTTGAGAGAACATCTGCGA
>CEMJ01390067.1:11745-24391 GCA_900068955.1 Clitocybe nebularis | reverse complement strand
TGGCTTTGACCAGCAGCTTATTTACATAAATACTGTGGCATGCACATAAATTGCCCCATACAGCGTGCAGCATGTGTGGACGATCACACAGGGCCAAAGTTGATTACTGTCTGTAGTGCCGTGGGAGTCCGGCGGCTGATGGCAAAGAAACAAACCGGTAAACATTAAGCTTTTTCTACGGTCCACTACGCCGCATCGACTATATAACCCATTGCTTACTCTTTGATATGCTTCGATAAGGTGTTGCTTGGTATGTCAATTAGATTGATGCAGGGGGCCGTGCCGAGTTGCAGATGGGCACGGGATCTATGTTCGCGGGTGCAGAATGGCCGGTAAAGCGGGTTCAATCGAACCGGCTCCTGTTGAATCTGTTCTGCCACCATGTATATAAGTGACGGACCGACATCAATGCTGTCCATTAACATCAGGACGTCCCGCTAGTCGGAAATGTACCTCAAATCGCACTACCCTGACGTTCCCCCGACCCCCGAGGTCAATGCGCACCACATCTTCTTTGGTCGGCCTGATCAAGCGCAATGGCCATCGGACTACACAATCCACATAGACGTAAAAACCGGAAGGAAGAGGACGTACCGTGAATACCTGGATCGTATGAAGCTGGGTGCGACCGCCCTAGGGTCACCAGTGTCTGCTGGAGGTCTTGGGCTTCAAGCGGGGAATGGTGAAATTGTCGGGATTATCAGTCCGAACACTATGGTACGCAGTTCTTGTGGCCTAGGGTATTGACATCTAACTAGGTTCCTCATAGGACTACATTGCATTAGTCCACTCGCTTCTCATGATCACGACTCCTTTTGCTTTGGTCTCATCGTATTCTACTCCTTTTGAACTGAAACACGCTCTCGACTTGGCGAAAGCTACACGATTGTTTGTCTATCCCAAGCTCCTCCCTTTAGTCCTTCCCGTGGCCAAGAAAGCTGGCATTACATCGAACAAGATATACGTGCTTGGGGGGAGGGTCAAAGGACGCAAGAGCTTCTCAGAGCTAATAGAAGACGCAAGGGTCAAACGCATGCCACCTGTTTCACCGCGGCCCGCGACAAAGGACACCCTCGCTTACCTCGTGTTTTCGAGCGGGACGAGTGGACTCCCCAAAGGTCGGTACACGTTGGTCGTTGAGTTTCCCTGACCTTACGTCAAGTACACTCAGCTGTTATGATCTCCCATGGTAATCTCATTTATTCCGTCGCACAGTCCGTAGTTGTCGCACAGGAAGTGGCCACGGTCTATCAGGTAATGCCCAGCCTGATGCTTCGCGGGGTAGCTCTGATTACATCACCATCATGATAGCCGCCCCCGCCCAAAACAGAGGAGGGAATCACCGTGAGCCTTGCATTTTTGCCTATGCACCACACGTATGGCCTACATTCGTACTGCTTCCGCAATTTTCTGGCACCCGGAACTCTGGTGATATTAAGCCAGTGGGACATCGACGTTGCCCTCAAAGCAATCCCCAAGTCAGCCCAATTATTCAGTTTGATACTGGCTGTACCCGGTTTGACATTTGTTGCAGATATCGCATCACAGCACTTGGGCTCATTCCATCAGTGGTGCACCAACTGATCAATCACCCAAATATCAACAAAGTAGATTTTAGCTCTGTGCAAATGGTGGGCAGCGGGGCCGCCTACCTGCCTCCTGAACTTTCAGCAAAAATGACAAAGCTGATTCCTGGAGATGCTGTCTTCCTAGAAGGTGCGTACGTTTCCCCTATCCGACTGGGCCGATAAAATAACGTATCGTCATCAGGTTATGGCATGTCAGAAGCAGTATGTGATATCAAAGATCTTGATACCTCCGCTGAACTTCACACAGACGATCGCTGCCGTTACCCAACCTCATCCCGGAATTCTGGGGGGACGTATCAAACGTGTTCCGGGATCTAGTGGGATTTTGTTACCCGGTATGGAAGCACGTATCGTCAGAGATGATGGTTCAGAAGCGGACTTCAACGAGGTCGGCGAGCTCTATGTCAGAAGTCCCAATGTCGCCGTAGGCTACTGGAATAATGAAAAGGCGACGAAAGAAACTTTTGTAGATGGCTGGCTACACACTGGGGATAAATTCAGAGTAAACGAAGAAGGCTACTTCTTGTGGGTCTTTATCCTGCCTTCGGACAATCAGCACCCACTGACTTAATCGTTCTTTACAGTTTTGCTGATAGAGCCAAGGTCAGCTGTCACGGTCTTCCGAGAAGTGTCTTTTCCGCTAACTCATTTTATGTATCACAGGATACCCTGAAAGTATCTGGAATACAGGTTTCGCCAGTCGAGATAGAGAATGTCCTGCTTTCTCACCCAGATAAACTTATCATTGACGTCACGGTCGCTGGCGTTAGTGGTGGACGCACTTCAGACGAGAAGGTACCCCGGGCGTGGATCGTGTTGAGCGAGAATGGTAAAAAGTTGGGATCCGCCGTAACTATCAAAGCGTTAGAATCATGGCATCAGGAGAATCTGAGCAAGTACAAATGGTTGCGTGGGGGGTTTGAAATCGTGAAGCAGGCGAGTTGCGTTTATTCAGATCTACTACTCCATATTCATATCCTCTTCAAAAATTATAGATCCCCAAGTCACCCACTGGGAAAGTGCTACGAAGAGTATTGCAGGACAAGTATGAGCATCAAGCAGCAAAGAAGGTGAAAGGCAAACTATGATAGTGTGATGTTTAGAATTGTATCAGTGTATTACGTACCACGATGACAGCCACGACCAACCCCTCTGCCCCGTGTAAGTAGGAATTATACCCAGAGTTTCTATAATTCCATCGGAATGGAACGAACACATGAAGGGCTGTTCTATTCCTTGAGGGCATAGTAGCGCCCCAAGGGTCGACTGGCCTGGGACGGGCGCTTTCTCAACTCAGGTCCGGGTCTTCCTGGTCGGAGTCGTCGGACGACTAATGGTGTTGTTGCTCAAACCCCACCAGTAGGACGTCCTATCATGAGTTTTGACTAGCAGGTATATATGCAGACCCCTACTCGTATTACTAAAGGTGACAATAAAGTACAAACTGAACACAATAGATTTCTGACGTGCCAACAACGATGTGACGTGAAGGCATCTCACAGCGCTCATCGTCTCGTGTCGCGATCCTGCACGTCATGATCATTATCATCGCCGTATTCGTGGTTTAATGAAGAAAGCTCTTCGTTTGCGATCGGCTGATACGAATCTGACGATTCATTTTGGAAGAATCTGCCGAGCCATCCTCGTTGACCGTTAGATTGTGGGCGTGTAGGTTTTGGTGGGTATGCGCTGGCCGTTGGGTTAGAGCCGGAAAGGAAAGGTGACCTCTCCGAGGCCATGGGTAGTTCTCCGTCTCCTTTGTCATTGCCTATAGGGGAAGCTCTAAAATCGTGTAGGGTAAAACAAATATGCTGATTACCTTCACCGAAAACAACATCCATCTCTTCTAATGGGATGCCCTTTGTCTCGGGATAGACTAATTATAACGTTTGAGTGGACTTTCAATTTTACATATTATCAACGACTCACGGAAATATACTGGTAATATAGTGTATGTTAGACTTTCTGTATTATGACGCAAGAGGTAATCTCACCAAGTATGAAGCTGCAGACACAGAAAAATGCGTGCATGAAATATAGACGCCAGTGGATAACATCTTGCAGCCATGGTGTGGTAGCCCCAACAATGTAGTTGAATGCCCAGTTGGTACAAGTTGACAAGGATACACCCTTGGCGCGGACAGTTAGGGGCATAATCTATATGTTGAAAAGTTAGGGGGTTTTTCAGTTACATAAGGTAGTAACAAACCTCCGGGGGGTACAGCCATGGAATTGGGCCCCAACTTGAGACAAGAGGCGTGAGGCCCGCGTATTGAGGTCAGGTTATATAGACGCACCTATATCCAAATGCTGCATTATAAATGATGACAGAGATGACAACAGCATTAGGCGTCCATGGGACGTCGAGGTACATCCAGAATCCAGTCGCGGATAGTGCTACACACATCTGGGAAGAATAAGCTATGGTTGATATTATGGGAAAAGGTGCTTACTACGCTAGCGCCAGACAATAATATCGGCCGTCGGCCCCAGCGATCAACAAGATACCATCTACTCGGTCTTAGTTAAAATTAGGCGGTATCGGGAGGGGACGTACGGTGGGAGAGTACTTAGAACATAAATTATGGCATTTACACCCGTCATTAGGATTGCTTGTCGGCCAATCCAGCCAGCCTCTGAAAAATAGTTACAATCCACCCAATTGATTTAAAGAGCGGCGCACGTTCAAACACCCGAGCTAAATAGATAATTAGCTATCTGAGTGGACATAATAAAATAACAGACGTACGGGCATAATAAGATATTACTATGAAAACGCTGGTTAGGTAGGAGAACAGCTAGGAAAAACGACTCTCATACCATTTATACCATTCTGAAATAGAATTTAGCACTTATTCAGCCTAGTGAATCGTTACTCACAAGTTGAGCGAAGGCTTGAGACGACATTGCTAACAATACGCGTCGCTTGTACTTTCGCCACATCATTGCATATGATCTACCTTCTCCTGATTCGCGCTAGTTGCAGACTAGTTTGTATGGGCCTGGTATCACGAGAAATATCCATTCTCACCTCGAAGAGAACTTTGTCTTTGATTTCGCGAAACTCTGCTTTTGCGACTGGATCATCTAAGTCGCCACCATGTAGGTCAGCGATGACCTGCATCCCTTCGTCGTCCTTGTCGGTATCAATGAGCCACCTTGATGGTTTTGGTAAATAGCGTGATGGAATGACTAAAGACCCTACCGTGGACTTTCCGGCATCATCAGCGACCCTGCAGCGAGGATCGCGCCGATTACACATTGTAAGAAGAGTGGTATCCGCCATGCGAGATTTGAATCAATGAAGGAGCAAAAATAATCTGTCCACTGATATCCTGCGTTAATATGTGGAACCATTAAGGCGTTCACCAAAGGTACAAACCACAGAAAAGGCATATCCAAAGACATTTCCAGTGAATTCAGCGCACGCCAAGGCTCCTCTCTACAAAATGGTTTTGGTTAGGAACGCGGGTGGGACACTAGTCACGTACATGACTGGGAGGCGATATTTCACTCTGGTAGATAGGCACAATCGTACTGTTTAAGGTTGTGCTGTCAGACAGTCAGTAATAGCGTAAAAATAGGTTGACTTACGACAGGAGACCAACACCAAAACCACTGATTATACGGCCCAAAACCATAGTCCAAAACCCGGTCGTAAATGTTTGGACGGCACCTCCTATAGTGAAAACTACCCCGCCTATAAAGAGTGTGCCCCTTCTTCCAATCATATCTCCTACTCGACCGGCAGCAATGGAGGTCACTAGAGGGTCCGTAAGTCTTGAGCATTCTTTAGAGTTTGTGCTGACCAGAACGCACCAAATGCGCCAATCTCCAGCACTGATACCATGGTCCCCACTTCTATTGGGCCAGGGGTATTGAAATACTTGATAAAGTGAGGGCCCGTGATTATACCAGACATCACTCTAAGCAATAATTAGTAGAGTTCTGACAGCGAAGTGACAAGGCACCTACCCCTGGTCATATCCAAACTTTGAGATGCATTCGGTCAGAATTTCCCTGGCTATAACGCTCTGATTGATTCAAGACTCACGAGGAAAACGCCCAGACTAGCAAAGACTGATATAGAGTACAATAGAGTCGGACCAACAAGCTTCCGGCGAGGTTTATGATAACTTGGGACAACCATCGTGTCGTCCGCAGGTGAAGGTGAGTTTGAGGAGTTATTGAATGCCTCCGTGTTCTTCGTAGAGTTTCTCACGGCTCAAATAATCATACACAGCCGCATCTATTGATTTTAAACTAATACAGTGATTTATATTCTATTTCTAAGTAAAGATTGTAAACTTCAGTCTGTTGTCTACAGTTTCGCATCTAAGTTGTTCCATGTTGTCTAGGATAAAATGAGCACCGCATTTATCGATCTTCGACCGCTCATGACTTGTGCAAAGGGCGACAACAGTTGCACCACTGGCCACGCCAGCTCGGATCCCGCTCGGGGAGTCTTCGAAAACAACGCAGTTTGGAGCGTCATAACCAAGGCATTTTGCGGCAAGAAGGAAAGGGTCGGGTGCCGGTTTGCCGGCCTTTAGACGTTTGTCGTCAGCGGTGATAGTGACAGGAGGAGGCGTGATCCCAACGCGTGTCATACAACCATAAGCTTATCGGGTCGAGTTCGTTAATTCGTAGTAAAGGGGCAAACAACTAGACATACCATAAGTTTTGGCTCCCGAAGTGGCCACAGCATACCGGCCAGCCGGAATTGAATCTATCAATTTCTTCACGCCGGGAAGAATTCTAACAGAGCGATCTACGCTGGCCGCTTCCAACTTCCATGCGTCAATGGCGTGCCTCTCTTTTTCGTGCCTTTCGGTCTTGCCCTGATGAAATGCATCTAGCTCATCGCAAATGGCATCCTCGTATTCAACATGGTACGCATCTCGGATGCGGACGTCGTCTTCAGGCACATGAGACATCCTCAACATATTGTGAAGGCGGTTCGAAAATGATGGGCGGCGAACTTGGGAAGCGACAATTGAAGAGGCACGGGAGCTGGACGTAGAACTTTCAGGGGTCAAATTGGGGGTGGCAGCACCTGAATCTGCAGGTGTCAAGGACATAGGAGAGCAGTAAGGGGTGTTGGACACGGAACTCTGTCTGGAGCCCGGTCCGTGCAAATTATACGCGTCGGCGAAGTATAGAATCGTGTTCTCGAAATTTGTCACCTCATCGTCCATCTCGTGAGATTTAATGTGAGGTTTGAATTTCGCGAGGTTATCGATGGCGCGTTTGCCGTGTGTGGCTGCGATGACATAGGTGGGATCCTGCTCAATATCACGCGCGACCTTTCCCCATGCCGCTTCAACTGCAGATATAGAGTCGGTCAATGTACCATCCTGTATTCCGAGCCTAAGGTTAATCCCGGTGTTAAAATAATATGGAAAGACCACGAACCATGTCGAATAGGACGGCATCGACATAAAAAGTATGAAGGATAGGCATGATTTTGGTGGGCGAAGTAGCTTGGGGAATAATTCAAGCTGACTTAGGTTATATATCTCAGGACATGGCTGTGGAGCCTATCTTCTGAAAATTTCAGACCCTGAGTCGCTATAGGCATTGATGATGACTTAGATTACAGTCATCTGAACCGACGAGCAGTTTTCAAGCTTCGGTAGTTGCTCCGCGCCTTAGCATTTTAAATCTTGGCTCTAGGTTATCGGCTCCATAGAAAATTTCCAATGTTACCGTGGAGTAGATTGCCTTGATGGAAATTGGATGGAAAGTTTTCCGAGTCACAGTGGGGCCACCTGGAGTAATGAATTTGCAAGCCGATATTTGTGTAAGTTGATTTCATTGGATTGTGACCAACAAGGATTAACAGATGATATTGCGACGGCCAAACATCAGCAAACGGCTCGTCGGCTATCTCAGAAGGTAGGCTCCACGGCCACGTCTAACCTAAATTATCCCCCAAAAACTTCACCCCTCACCAAAACCATGTCTATCCTTCACACTGTATGTTACTTAATTGTGTAGGTCAATAGAGAAGGTGCTATATATGGGCCCTGGGGGCTACCGGTAAAAATATTATAGCGGATACTCCACTCGATAACGCGTCTACATAGTAACAACCCGTATGTTTGGGATTTCGGGAACATGGCCCTCATTACAACCAGTGGTCGGCTCGTATCTGGCTCGTATGACGATTATGGGCGATATCGGACTATCGCTTCGATGTAACTTATAACTACAAATATAGGGGGCACGCATAGATGATACCCGTGTTTTTTATATTGCATGAAGACCTCCCGTGGTCTGCTACGAAAATTGACACCTTCACTAATGGTCTGAGGGTTGTGTTTGTGGCTTTAGGGCGGTATGGAACAACAGTAACAGCGTTTCAAAAGCGAGACAGCACTATGTTGTAATGGCGCCGTACTGCTGTTTATGATCTGTCGGAAGGTCTGTTCTACCACTCTCTACGTTTGGTCTAGACGGCCGTTCCTTTTGGCGCTTGGCTCCGGCGCCTGCCACCAGCGCCTAAAAGGTGGTCTTGAAAATGGAGTGCTGGGTATGGCAGGAACCGGCGTAGTTTTCAAATAAATCAAAGTAGGTGTCACAAATGGTCCTTTCCAATCCATTAAGGTTCCCATAGCTTAGTCGTGATTCATTCTTGTGCGAGGGGGATTAACTTGTTGGCGCAGTGCGCAGTAAATGGCAGTTGACGCCAGATCAAGCGCCCAAATATAACTTTAGAGCACCATATAATGAAACTAGCGCCGTCCTAGAAAACATCTATGAGGCCTCCGATAATGGGTGATGTTCGGTTGGCTCAAAGGTCCGGGTGATGAGGGGGAGCTTTCCAGGAGAATGCAATGGCTCGAATTTTGATAATAGATAATTTTGAGATGGCGTGAGGAACGGATGTAGGATGTCCCAGTGGCCGGGTTTATGCGGGCTTATCGGAGCCAAATCGGAGTAGGAGTTTTCCTAGCTGCATGCTCATTGGCTGTTTCAAGCGTCGGCGCCCTTTGAATAGTAGACGCCTGGTTTGGGCTCCCCGTTTATATGATTAACACGTTACCTTCTCACCCCTCACCCCCATCACTCGCTATCATACCCGCATCCTGTCTACAACAATCTTCAAGGTTTGGAGACTGTTTTATGGAGTGTGCATGGCGTGACTGAGAGGATCTACAGATTCAAGAATGCAAGCCGATCGTTCCACAGAAAAGGGCCGAAAATCGAAAGCAAAGGAAATAGTGGAGAACGTGTGAGCGAGAACGTCTAGTAGTTATACCAATACTTAATACTCTCAACAAGATCATTCTTTCTCGAGCTGGTCACCATACCCTTCAGGCTTATATGGCCTTCTTCGGGACACGGGGGCCAGCAGGATAAACTCGGGATACAGTTCTCTGATCGGTACAGAACATCCGGTAATCTTGCTGACCTTCAGGCAGCTATTCGGCATCAACAAGCAGCTGTTGATGCGACGCCTGCCTGGCATCCATATCTATTGGATCGTCTCCAAAGTCTAGCGGTATGCCTCTCGGACCGTTACCAAAGACTCGGTGATATCAACGATCTGGAAGTTGCCATCAAGTATCAACAAGTTGCTATTGAAACTCTACCTTGTGGACACCGTGACCTTCCTGTTTACCAGAGGAACCTGGCTGTTTCTTTCTTGGATCGTTTCAGGAGGCTAGGCCAATCTACTGATCTGGAAGCTGCTATTAAATATGATCAGGCAGCAGTTGATGCTATCCCCAAAGGACACCCTGACCTTCCAGGTTATCAACAGAGCCTAGCAGTGTCTTATATGGATAGGTATCAAAGGCTAGGAAACTTGGATGATCTGGAGACTGTTATTAAATATAATTTTGCTGCTTTGGATGCAACCCCTGTGGGACATCATGACTGGCCTACATGCCAGCTGGGGTTGGGCATGGCATTCACCCACCGCTACAGAAGAGGGGGTGATATAAATGACTTGAAAGCTGCTCTTAAGCACAAGAAGGCTGCTGTTGATGCTACTCCTGGGGGTCATTATGATATGCCAACTATGCAACAAAGCCTGGCTACCTCCTATGCAGACCTTTATCACAGAGAAGGGGGCTTGGCCAACTTGGAAAAAGCTATGAGTTACAATAAGGCTTCTATTCAGGGGACACCAAAAGGGCACCCCAGCCTCCCATTTCAACAAGAAAACCTAGCAATATCCTACATGGATCTTTATCACTTGCTGGGTAACCTTGCAGATTTGGAGAGTGCAATCAAATACAACTTATCTGCAATTGGAAATATACCACCAGGGCATCCTTCTCTACCAGGGTGTCAACAAAGTATGGCAAGTGCATATAGGAGGAGATATATAAGACTAGGAAATCTGGATGATTTAGAGTCTGCACTGAAATACAATACATTGGCTGTTGAAAACATACCACTAGGGCATCCTGCCCTTCCAGGATATCAAAGAGATCTGGCCAGTGCATATTCAGACCGCTATGAAAGACTTGGTCAGCTTGATGATTTGAAATCTGCTTTCAGATATGATAGAGCATCTGTTGAGGCAACTTCTCAGAATGACACTGAATTTCCAGGACGCTTGCATAACTTGGCAATGTCATATAAGGCTTTGTATAGGAGAGGAGGGGGTGCTAAATATCTTGATGCTGCCATCAAATGTGAAAAGACTGTGATTGAGTACACACCACCCCACCATCCTAATCTTTCTGGAAGACACCAAAATTTAGCTGGAACTTACATGGAACAGTATAAAAGACTTGGGAACATGAAAGACTTGGAAGCTGCACTTAACCATGGTAAAGCTGCAGTAAATTATACACAGGAGGGTTTACCTGAGATTGTCTTGCATCATCAGGGTTTGTCAATCTTGTATGATCTTTATTATTCTGCCACAGGGGACCTAGAAGACCTTGCTCTTTGCATGTACTATGCTGAATTATCCTCAACCTCAATATCTGCACCTCCTGTTTCACAATGGAATGCTGCAATAAATTGGGCAGATCTTGCAGTAAAACATAATAAGAGGGACAGTGTAAAGGCATATATTGCAGCATTTGATGTACTCCCAGATCTTGTGTGGATTGGAAGTTCTCTTAGATTGAGGCATGATATATTGGTGAGGTATGATATTCCAGGGGCTACCTCATCTGCTGTTGCTGTTGCACTCTCTTTCAATCAATTGCACCAGGCTGTTGAGTTTCTTGAACAAGGGCTCACTATTACACACAGACAGTTACTGGAATTGAAGGAACCAGCCAATGCTATAATGCAACACTATCCTGTTGATGCACAAAGGCTACAAGAAATTTCATTCCAATTGAGTGGGTCTGCAGGAAATTCTAGGACACTCTCAGAGTCTGATGTACCTGTGAATTACAACCTACTGGCAGTGGAGAGGACTAATCTGATTAGAAAGATTAGGGGATATAAAGGATTTGAGGATTTCCTAAAGCCAGCATCATTTTCTAAACTGTATCATGCAGCAGAAAAAGGACCTGTGATAATGCTCAATTGTGCAACAACAAGAAGTGATGCTATTGTTATTATGCCTGCAAAGTTGGTGCAGAGTGTGCAGCTTATGGGTGTATCACCCATTACTATCAAACAGCAACTAGGGAAACTTCAATCTGCATTGAAAGGGTCTAATGTTCATACTAGGAATACAGATGTGGACCGTGCTGGCAGACCAGCCAGTCATGTTGCTCCACAGGAAATCTTTAGGGTGGTTCTTCTTTGGCTTTGGAGATCTGTTGTTCAACCTGTTTTTTGTCTTCTGAAAGAGGCAAGTATTTTTCAACTACATTTCATTATGCATTAAGCTTATCAATCTATTTTAGAATGGAATAGATGGTGGGAGAATCTGGTGGTGCCCATCTGGCCCATTCACTTATCTACCTATCCATGCTGCTGCACCTGTTTGCAGCAAATTCATCCAATCTTATACTTTTACTCTGGAAGCTTTGATCCAAGCAAGACACAAAGCATCTAGAAAAGTTGCTGGAAGTCCCAATAAGGCTACACTCATAGGTGTTACTGAGATCCCAAACCAGACTTACTGGTCTAATCTCCCATCTGTGAAGAAGGAGATTGATACTGTAGCAGCTGCCTTAAGTAACTATCAACCTTGTAAACTAGTTGATTCCAAGGCCACTATTAGCAATGTGCTGAAGGAACTTGAGTCATCAGCATGGTTGCATCTTGCCTGTCATGGTCAGCAAGACCCACATGACCCTCTGAAGAGTAGCCTGATGCTGTTTGATGGGAGGCTGGAGCTGAGGAGGATACTAAATACCAATCTTCCTGCTGCCAAATTTGTGTTTTTATCTGCTTGTGAAACTGCAATGGGAGATGCAGAGTTGATGAATGAAGCAATGCATCTAGCAGGAGGTTTTATTGCTGCTGGATTTCAAGGAGCAATTGGAACTTTATGGAGCATGTCAGATGCTGATGGACCCAAGGTTTCAGATACTGTATATAGAGGGATATTCAGAGATGGCCATGATCCTGATGTTACAAATGCTGCAGAGGGTTTGCATACTGCAATCCAGAAATTACACAAACAAAACTCCCCATATCATCATTGGATTCCATTTATTCATGTTGGCATTTGAACTTGTGTTACTGTTGCTACCTATGCTTTTCTTGGCTTGTCTTCTTTACACTGGTACCCCAGTAATATGCCTTTTTTTGTTCCCTTTTGTCTGGCTATTGTGGAGAAGTAGCTATCCTAGTCTGCATGTCAATTAACTACCTGTAGATCCATAGGCAAGTAAACTAGGTAAGTAGATAGTAGCTCATGGACCAGTACTTCTGCTATGGTAAGTGAGCACATTGTAGTTTGTGATAATGACATCACAACTACATGTGCAAGATGGTTAGCTAAGCTATTTATGAATGTTTGTGGTTGCCTCACATTGGTCATGCCTGGAGCATGACAGAAATATATGAATTTCTTGCTCTTGAACCTCCATTATTAAGGTTTGACAGGCATCCATACTAGAGCATAATCCAGTGTGCCCTCCTCTCTGGGATACAGAGCCCTGGGTAGGGTCACAACCCACCTG
>CEMJ01390067.1:0-11664 GCA_900068955.1 Clitocybe nebularis | reverse complement strand
TTGATAACAGCTCCTTTTCTTGGGAAGCAAAGTGCCCAACATCACTTTCTCACATAGAGTGCCTCTCAGGCTGCTCCTAACTCATGTTAGAGTTGGTCTATCTGCAAACACCACAGTTTGGGGGTCCCACTTTGCAGTTTGTTTCTAAGCCCAATACATATTTTACCCAGATAGGAATCTGTCATAAATCTGATAGCCCAAGAGTTATTAACTTGATATTTCATATCATCACATATGCACTGATTATCAGACCTCTTCCCATTTATATGCCTCCACCACTCTTTTCAACTGGTATACTCAGTCGTTCCTGCTTACTTGGAGCAGGTGCAAACGAAATTTCCTTCAAATTTCCACAAATCTACCACCAGAAACACCATCAGTCATCCACTCCTACAGATAGCCCCAACGAGGGTGCTGGAAACGTACCTCAACAAACTCGTGGAATCCGATATCAGCCGCTTCCCCGAACCCAGCTTCCTCAAGCACATACACACATTCCTTCTCTGATATACTTTCATACCCAGGCACCTCCCTCAACACCCCCACGATCCGCCTGCCTTTGATCTTCTTCTCCCCATCACCAGTTGCATTCCTCGCGAACGCGCCCTCAAGGAGTGTCAGCTCACCCGCCTCAAACTTCGCCCGGCTATACCCCGATTCCTTCGCGCCAGATCCAGCCCCAGCGCGCCCGGCTCCAAACAAAGCACCGATGCCGAGCCAGCCTCCGCTCCACGCCTTCTCCAAAATACCCCTCGGAACAGGCTCGGGGAGTTTCCCCACCGAGCCTGGCGCCAGCCCCATGGATTCGAAAAACGCGACGGCTTGCTTGATCTGTGCTTTTCGCTCGGCGCGGGACCAGTTGAGCTCGTCGGCCATGATGTCTACGACGCGTGGGAGGGCCTCGAGGGCGGCCTGGACGTTGAGGAAGGAGAGGCGGGTGCGTCGGGCGAGGACATCTACTGCCGTTTGTGCGTACTCGTGGTGCACTGCGTAGCGTACTTCGGCGTCGATGTCTATCCGCGTGGGGTGTTTGAGTTTGTGTTACGTTGCAAGATAGTGACGCTTACAGGGGTACTGTGATGAGAGGCGTTTCCCATGGAGTGGCCAGTTCTTCCCTGTGGGTTCAGCAAGCGCGCATACAGTCCAGGCCCGGTCTCCGTAGTTGTCTGACAAGTGTTTAGCTACTTCCGTCTCTAGCCCATACTGCGATAACGTTGTAAAACGAGATGATAGAAGGATAGAATACAAGAAACTTACTCGTTGAGTCAGTCCAATAAACATATTCCTGCTCCACCCATCACTTCCCACAAGCCTCAGGGTTTCCGTCACACACTCTCCTGCCTTCCCCCTGAGCCCAAACGTCTCAATAGCGACATCGACAGTCTCTTCCGCCATCGCCCGATACGTTGTCCACTTGCCTCCAGCAATCGTCACCAAACCACTGTCACTCACATGAATCATGTGATTCCTCACCAAGCCCTCTGTGCTCTCAGCACTCGGGTTCCTCACCAGCGGTCGCAGCCCACTCCATGCACTCAGCACATCGCCCCTCCGCACCTTGATGTCCGGCGACAAGTACCGCCGCACTTCCTCTAGCACCCACCGAATCTCCTCTTCCTGAGCGCGCGGCTCCCGTTCAACCAAGGCCGGGGAGTCGGTTGTCCCTGCGATTGTGTTTCCCTGCCAAGGGAGGAAGAAGATGACGCGTCCGTCAGAGGTAGCGGGGTCGAGGAGCCCCATTTTGCGTGGGGAGTAGTAGTTGGGTAGGGTGATGTGAATCCCGGAGGAGGGCTGTACGATGGGTGTATGCGTAGGGTCATCGAGCCCGAGTAATGTGTCGGAGAAGGGTCCAGTGGCATTGATGATCCCCTGTGCCAATGCGATTTGAGTATGAGCGTCGAGACAGGGAACGGGCGGGTTACCTTTGTGCGGATAGTCCATTCTTCGCCAGTCAGGTTATCTTTGAGGCGTGCACCGGTAAGTTTTCCAGATCCAGGGTCTTTGTGCAAATTGGTGACTTCGCAGTAGTTGGCGACTACAGCTCCGTGTTTGACCGCGCTCATTATAAGAGCGATGTTCATACGAGAGTCATTGTGCTGTCCTTGGGCAAGTTAGTACCTGCTATGGCAGGGGCGGATGAAATAGTTATACCATCATAATAAACCAAAGCTCCGACCAGCCCATCTGATTTCAACATCGGAAAAGTTTCCAATGCCTTCCCTTTGCTCATGACGTAGGACGTCTCCATGTTCTCCTTTCCGGCAAGGACATCATACATCTTACAGCCGGCCCAGTAATACGGCACCTGCCAGTATCTGTGGGGGGTAAGGAGGCGAAGGAGCGGGGAAATTCTTGTGCGTACTTGTATATCGGCAACATGATAGGTAACATGGCGCTTAAATACGGAGCCGTCTGCAAGAATATGCGTCGTTCATGTAAAGCTTCCTTCACTAGCTTGTATTGGTCATAGTCGAGTTCGAATACAGCCTTCTGGAGATAACGAACGCCGCCGTGGACAAGTTTCGTTGATTTCGAAGAAGTCCCTATTGCGGGTGAACAAAGTCTCAAAAGCGACTGCATACGACATACCTGCACTAAAATCGTCCCTTTCTACCAACGCAACTTTCAATCCTCGACTGGCAGCATCAACGGCAACTCCAGCACCCGTCGCGCCTCCACCGACGATCAAGAGATCAAACTCCTCGCCGTCATCACTATTGCTATTTGTCAATGTCTTGACACTCCCGCTCGCCTTTAATGCTCCAATCATCTCCGCTCGAGATGGCGGCGTCCATGGCGGCGGCGGCCTACGGGTTTCCTTTGTCGAGAGTGGGTATGCAGGACCAGAGTTTAGATACCAGTAGCCGCCACCTGCCGCGAGAGCGGTTCCACCAGTGGCGACAGCCAAAGTCCGACGCGAGAATACAGCGCGAAGGAAACGGGACATGGATTGTAAAGGGGTACGATGTCAAACCGCGGGGTTGAAGGAGAAAGGGAAAACACCTGCATAGATATCGATTCAGCTTTATACATCTCGAATTTTCGTTCGTGATAGACGGACGGTCCGGAATAATTTAGTGATCGAGTCACCACAACAAACTGCGTTCAATCAGCTTCTTCTGGCAGCTTCTTGCCTTCGACGCACGTTCCTGGCAGGCCAAGCGATGTATCAGAATCAGCCAATGATCTTTGATATGCTGCGTGGGCAGTGCGCTGCAATGAGCTGGTTAGGGCTTCTTTGGATATGGGAACATTTTCACGGGGATGCAAAAGCCCCAATACCTCGTCGGTCCGACCGGACCGCCAACACCCGATGAATCAATCGTCCGGAAATTTGAACCAAAACATAGGGCTTTCCTCCAGCGATACAACAGAGGAAGACCAGAATGGTGAGAAATCAAAAGGCAATTGGGCGCCGTTGCCATCCAGGACCGGAGCTCGTCGCTGCTAACAACGAGCTGCAAGCCCCCTTGGCGCACCGTCATAGCGATCAATTTTCCTGTCACACCACTGGCACCCTGAATTCCTAAAGTCGGGCGCTAACAATTGGTTGGTTCATTTCCGCAACATGTCTACTGCTGAACCAAATACCACCGGAATGTATCAGCCTCCACCACCGCTGCCCATGCACGACGCTAGGCCCCAGTCTCTCTACATGGGCCACACAGGCGGTCGGGCTCACACGAGGCCGCTTTCGCGAAGTTACTTTTTTATGCTTACTCTCATTGTGGCGATTGCAAGTGCAAATTGTATCTGAATCATCTACACCACTAACCCAGAATTACTTTGCAGATCGGCTGGGGCCTTGCCCTCGTCGGCCAATCAATAGTGACGGCGAACAGTAAGTTCAGTTTACTTCATCTTATTCGCTAGAAACATAACACCACTATCTCCAAGTCGGCAATGGGCCCATCGGCGTGCTCTGGTTCGCAATCCTCCTCCAAACGACCATTATCGTATCTCTCATCCTTGCTCTGCACTCCATCACCCTTCCTCTCCACACCGACCAATTATCGAACCTCATCTCTATCGCAATTGTCTTCGCGGTGATTGGCGTAAACGCGAACATATTCTCGAGTGACCAGGCTCAGAAGGTTACCGCCGCAGGATGGCTGATAATCGCTATAATCGATATATTCTGGTTGCTTTATCTGACATCGGCAGAGGGTGCTTTTATCCGAAGCATCGTCAACAGAATTGACGGCGCGGGCACCACCAGCTCCAGTTCAAATTTGGGCCCAAGTCGACATTCAGCAGCGACCGAAGCAGACGAGGCCGCCTACACGAACGTACATGCCGCCACCCCCGGACGCAAAGCCTCGTCCTGGCCCCGCCTCCCGTGGGGACCCAAAGCCCAAACGCCTCCCCCTATGGGACCTACGCCACCCGCTCCGACTTCTCCATCAGCATCAATCCCGCTATCTCACTTGGCACCGGTATCTCCGGGTCCGCGAACAACATCAACATCACCCCTTCCCCCACCCCCGCATCAAACCCCCGGTACGGCTCCGAAATCACGCTGGGGCTTCTTCACGCGCCGCGCCCAGCCGCCGCCTGGCCATGTCGTGTCCAACACCGATGGGCTCCAGTACTCGCGGCCGTATAGTACGGGGAGCGGGTCCGGGGCGAACAGGGGAAGCGGGGTTGCTGATAATAGAGGCTCTGACCCTCGGTATGCACACATGCGGGGCTCTGGAACTTCTGAAGCGGCGAGAGTGAACTCGGGCTTTTCAGATGGAGCGACGGCTACTGGAGGGTCACAACCCGATACGGTGCACCCGGTGTCTGTAGGCGATGAAGGCCAAGGGCAAGAGGGTCATATGCAAGCAGATGGAGGTGGGGAGGAACAACGTTATCAATGGCAGGCAGAAGCTTTGTATGGATGTTCGTTTGTGTTTTTACACTTGAGTGTTGTGCGTTTTACTGATATATGTGAATTTCTATAGACAGAGCTTCAGATAAAGATCCGAACGAGCTCACCTTCAAAAAGGGGGAGATCCTTCATATTGTTGACAAGTCTGGAAAGTGGTGGGAGGCAAGGACCCAAGACGGGCGGAAAGGCAGTAAGTATTCTAACATCCGTGTTTCGTTTTGGGTGTTCCCCGCCTGTATCTCACCGCTAACTATTCTTTATTTATTATAGTTGCTCCCTCCAATTATCTGAGACTCCTATGATTCCGCTGGATGGCTTGAAGCCAGTCGGGTATTGGCTTGGACGGAACTGATCTTACGAATCGCCTGATGACAAACAATTGGACGAATGACCGATCTCTGATGACATGGCTACGCTGGAACGAGTTACGAACTGAATATCCTTGGACCTTGATGCTATTTTTTACGATTTTTTCCACAATTGAAAATGAATTGTATAGGTATTTCAACATTTGTTTTAGCGCAGTAGCTACATATATCTATCCTGCTTCAAGTGCACTTGTCTCTTAGACATGCCTTTTTGTTTTTTTTGGATTCCCTTTCGCCCCATTGTTGTATTTGTTCTATAGTTACCTTGGACAAGTCTTGATTATGATTGGTTTTCATTGGAGAATTCCTAAGTAGCTCGTTGGGCAGATTTTGGAATATGATTTTCTGGGTAACTCGGAGGCGAGTTCAACGGGACGAGGGCACCTCTGTTCTCGTAACCTCAAACTCCGAATAGATATACTACAACGATATTCCAGAGTCAAAATTTAAGTTGTTGAAATCATTAGTTACACAAATCTATCTACCCCTGCTACATAGCACATGGGTTTTGCCTGAGTCCCAGAAAATCAAACACAATTTCAACCCCCAAGTAAAAGAGAAACTCACGCCGGTGGAGTGATAGGGCAAAGGTAGAGGTCCTGATCGAACGGGCGACCAGATACTATGGCCTGGATATGACCCCAAACTTGTCTAGCCCCCACATCAGATACTCTGATGTACAGATTGAAACTCCCAGTGACATCTTCCCCGAACTTGATCGTGGCGCCACCGACTTCATTGATGTCCTTCTCTTTAATCCAGCCAAGTGAATAACGGGGCTGTTTAGAGCCCGGAAGGTATGCAAAGAGTTCAGCAGTGGTAGGCAAAGGGCCTGTCGGATTATCCGTCAGCCCAATAGTCCCAGTAAGCTGTATCGTGATATCAAGAAATGAGTTTATATCTGGGGGAAAGGGAAAGTAGAAACCTACACCAAAAGTTTTATCCGTCCCAAAAAAGTATATAAACTCCGAAACCTGAGGGTTGAGGGTTGAATTGCGAACTGTGGTAGGGAGCGGTTCGTCGTATGCAAGGTATTTTTCGGTCCATGTGTCCAAGTCTAACTCATCCAGGGAAGGGTTAGTAAGCTCCAAACACTATATTTCCATCCCATACCACCAATTTGCGGTTCTGGGAGAGGAGACGTTAGATAAATGCTTGACACACAATGCGACCATACTGACTGAAAGATGGCATAGTGTGGATGTCTTCAGATAGACTCTGACTTGTCGAAAATGTAGAGAAGAAAAGAAACTCCAGAATGTTCGTCCATGGCTACATCTTAAAGCATTTATAGAAACCTGTGGGGTTTTGCATTTCCAGAACCGCACAAAGCTCCACCCTGATGTGCGACACTAGCGGAGGCTACACATAGATCGGTCCATGCAATGCGTATTGACGTTCGATGGTTACGTGTTTTCGTTTCCGGTTGAAACAGTCTTTCCCAGGTGCAGGGTGTGGCGATACTTGTGCGATACAGATATAGAATTCTGTTGAACCTAGGGAGTCTAGGAGGAATGGAAGCGATATCTGGAATCGGCAAGATTTCCCAGCTAACTTGAAGGAAACTCTAAGTCATGGGAGACCTGTTGGAAATATTACTCCAACGAACATGCCCATTCGATGCCCATTGTATGCTTCTTCTTGCCAGGATGTCATCCGGAGTGCATGCCTTGAAGTGTCCTGACAGCTAGAATATATTCTAGAAGCACATAGGGAACTAGGTGCCGGCGTTACAGAATTGGGGTATCGAGAATAGCCTGGTGAAGCTAGGCACTTGAAGTTGAATCGTATTCTGATTGGAAAGACGGTCCCCGGGCCTTATATGCCTTTTCTGATTTCGACATTAGGTATGGTAACCAATAGCGATAAGACTCTTATGCTATCTTTGCCATGAAATTTGTTTTAAGTTGTGCATGGATGTTGGGAGCATCATTGAGCCGGAGAAATATGTCAAAAGGAACACCCACATCCTACACCTATGGTCCAAATATTCTCGAGTAGAGGGTGAAGATGGCATGTGCAGTAGTGTTCTCAAAGGACACGGCTACCCTCTGGTTGATTCAATTCCTGGGCCAACTCCTTCTGGATAAACTTGTCTGGATCGATGTTCCGTCATTGGAGGTAATTAGAACCAAAAAGGACCAAAAGAACCTACTACATGCCGTCAAACAGTCAATGCTAAATTGAAGATTCAGCCGATGCACGAACGGGCAAGAATCGAGGGTGAAGGGATGGTAAGAGCACGACAATAGATTGTATAGGGCGGAACCCAATATCGCCGGAGTCTAACCATACCCAACATTGTGACTACAACAATACGACCCTTCAAAGCTTCAACGTTTCATCAGAGCCATGATCTAGATTACAGAGATGAGAGTCCTAGATCTGTTATGATACCGTTTGTGCTAGTGTTGATGATTTGCTACATCCGGGCATGATGCACGTCTGAATTGAGGCTGATATGTAGATCGGGTGATGAACTAGTAAAAGAATTCACGGCTATGAGATGGCAGGACGCAAGCAGGACGGCCGATCAACGGCCGATGATCAGTTATTGACAGGCCCTTCTAAAATAAATACAAGTCCTTTCGATCGTGGTTTCAACAAGAGCAAAGAAATTACATAAGTTAATGTCTCACACAGCATGGCCTCCGCAGAAAGAGCCTCGTGATGCTGAATCCTCTAGAGGTACTGAATGGAGGCTTTTCAGGGATCTTCGGCACGTTTACGAAAAGGTGTCAAATCGTATCAGCTTACGAGCTTATTCCGCCGATGCATTACGCACAGCAAATTGGGAAAAAACTAGGGTTCTAGTCGCCGTTTCACAACTACGGACGCTTCATCGCCATCGCCCTCCTGGAAGAATCAAACTTCGGGTATCAAAATTTGGACCCCACCGGTGTATGTTTTTCCCCCCAAGAGGCCTATCAATATGAACACGGCTGGAATAGAACCCTGTCAAGCCTTGGTCCCCGCTTCTTCCATAGATCGTGCGTTATGGTTAGGTAGGTTGTATCATCTATCGAGGGTCGTTATCCAAAATAGCTCAATTCAATTGAAAAGATTGCACAAAGCACTAGCACTTCCCCGGTAGAGATGGGCCCTAATAACGCCTATGAGCGCCAAATATCTAGAAAGTAGTCACTCGAGAAGAAGGCAGATCACGAGCTTCTTACAATTCCTATAAAAGTTCGTAAATTTCTCTGAAAGATTCCCCAGAGCTTGTGCTTTACTCTCTGAAGCTTTATTTCTGACTGCACAATGTCGCAATACGGTCAGTCCCTATCTGCACTGATCACTCAGCCATCATAACTAATTTTCTGACTGAAGAAATCCAACGCAAACGTATGTCTAAAGAGATGTACGCAGTCCCATCTCGGTTATTGACTTGGAAATTGTGTAGACCTGAGCGAGTGGGCAAATACACACATAGTCGAGTGCGATGCACTTTCCACCGGGTTACTTCAACACCCTTTCTCTACGGTTTTCTTTGGAGATCGCAAGGCATTGCGAGTGAGTCGCGGACATATTCCTATAGTAACCTTCGTTTTACACCTTGCCGTTAAATCATAGTTTGGTGGCTCCCTCCCAGATGGCAAGGCACAGCTCCCGTACACATTCTATTTTTACCCCGCAGACGGCAAACCAGGTGTCAACGTCACTGATATCAAGGGCAATATTTTCGCAGACCCCTACATTATCACAACCTCGTTCGAAAAACCGGTGGTGACTGGTAAGGTGGTACTTCGCCTCGAAACAGATAAGACGGGTAAACGGTTCATCGTAACCGACATTGACTGCAAGACTCCCGATGGTACCGAGTACCGTGGAACATATTATCTGTTCACATTACCACCGTAAGACTTTATCATAGAATTATATACTTATTGGTTAACTCCACCTCATAGTCGGCCGAGGCCCCTCGTCGGAGGGTGAGTACTTCTCGAACTTCAGTTGTTTTTGCTGAACTTTGTGTTGTAGCGGAGACGTTCAAGAAACAACAGAGGACAATTTGCCCATCGGCTTCCTCCCAACGGTTGTGTAATATTTTGACCGTGGGCATGCGTCGACAGTCCGGAAATAATAGTAAAACTCAAGTAGCCTCTTAGTCCATGTCCTACACAGACAGTTTGTATATGCCACCCGACTATAGCTGATAAGCCTGTTCTCCATTATATCAATTGAGTGGCCTGATATACATATGGTCATTCACTGTTCCTCAGGTGCCCTTGCCGTCGCTGATCTGAAGTACGTTATATGAGGCTTCAAGGGAGCTTTGGTCAAGGACTTCCTTGAAACGCTCACTCTCCCGTGAGGCGCGTGAAGTCAACAGAGATATCCCAACCCCCAGTGAAGGTCTCAGTGGTAAAGTAAATAGATTCCAAAGAATTTGGAATTCCTACTCAGCGACCGTCCTAATGTCTTGTGACGCTTGCAAGACGTTGCAAGACCCCATCACACACCACCGAGCGAACAGTTCCACCGCTGCCGATTACTATCATGGCACGAATCCTATTATAATATTGGGTGACTTCCCGTCGGGATTAGGTCTTACAAAGTAGGAACACTAGATATAATTGGGAGCAACCCTGAAATGATATGTATTGTCGACAAAAGCGGGTCCTGCCCTCAAGGCATTATGATCTTCGATTTTTGCTTGCCTGAGCGCTCATGTTCTAGTTGCTCCGGGTTTGGAGGCTCCAGCGGCCTCCCGGACGCGAGGTTTAAACCTCTGTAACAGAGGAAAGATGAACTTCTGGAAAGAGTTATGAGCTAGCATCCAGAATTCTGCTGGGCAGACAGACATACCCAAAACTTGAAAATTTTCTTTCCGAACTTGCCTCCATTGTGGGGAGCTCCTTCTGAGCGAAGGTCCTGGGAGCCTGGTTCCTCTTCAGACTCGGTTTCGACGCTGGCCTCTTCAGAAATTGGGATCTACGGCATCGGTCAGAATGTAGCGCAAGGGGAGGTTGAAGCATTGACGTACGAAGTTTAAGTCCTCGCTGGACTCGTCGTTGAATCGTCTGTTAATAGTCTGGAAGGTGGCTTGAGCAACAGAAGGAGACGGGGTATAATGGATGGCAGTATCATTACATTTCGGTACATCCCCTGGCGGTTCGCCGTATATTAGGGATGGGTTTTAACGGTGTGGCGCCTGGAAGCAAGAACGCGCGAAAAGGAGGGGAAAGTAGTATGAGTGGAGGACATTGTGAGGTAGATGGATGAGGATGTGATGTAGATGTGTGATATGGTCGTTTTTATAAAGAAAATACAGCAGATTCAGGAATAATGGGAAAGATGCGCCCAAATTAATAATGATATCGGATTTGAAAGGGTCAACAATTGGGGCGGTGCGAGGCAAATTATTTAATCAATAAACGTACACTCAGGTCGCGTTATATTCGACATAACATTGAGATGGCTCGAGACTGCCGGTGACGGCTCGCGATGGAGGGTGATATTGTTACGGCAGGGCAGATCAATCCTGACATCTTCCACTTTCACTACCCTCAACACGGCTTCCTCGTAAATATCGTTATAGGAAGAACGTCGGTACCGATCGAGCTGAATCCTGTGGTTGAAAACTTCCCAAAAAGACGAGCCGCCACGAATCTGCGCTGCTAACACAGCACATACGACCATGGATGCGGGCTGGAGTGTTAAAAGAACAAGGGACGAGAATTCTGGGAGGGCTGGTTGAAGCAGAGGGGAGCCATAGCAATGTAAGGTCAGTCTGGAGGGTTTTGAACCTAAAGAACCACAGGTTCACGGGGGGCAGAGCTGGCTTGTTGAGCAAAAAGGGATTGGACCCACCCCTCACCCTATCTGCAGGACGAGAACATCTCGACAAGCCGGTGGCTACTATCACGAAATCCTATGAACAAGAAACACCCAAGGCGCCTTGCGAGGCTGGAGAGGTGGCGGCAACGTTTGATGGCCGCAGGGGCCGTCGCTGATACCTTCGGTTGGACTACTCGCCCGTGACCCATGCTATTTTTGAAAGTGCGTCGATATTAATTATTCAAATGGTCCTCTATAGCTTCTCATATGCGACTTGGTGAAGGCACGCAACGGGATGGTGGTGTATTCATGCCAGCTCCATTTCGTACGATGGAATCGATAGATTTGGGCCGACTAATGAACATCTGGAATTCCTGGGTCTACATAGATTCGACGCTAAGACGGTCATTTCAATATATTTGGCAACCTCCTAAGCCAAATGAGTCGGTTGCCAGTGGGAGAATGTCATCTCGAACACGAGTCAGATTCAGCCGGTCATGCGTCCATAGGTAGGTTGAAAACTCACCAGGTAAATATTTAGCGCCCCAATACAACCCTGCCATTCAACGACATTGGCTGTTGGGCATAGTTGCCCAGTGAGGGGGTGCTTGTCCATAGCTTTATTGCTACTTGAAGATATTG
>CEMJ01390061.1:23739-35292 GCA_900068955.1 Clitocybe nebularis | reverse complement strand
TCTTGTCACCCTCTGACGGTACATTAGTTGGGATGGAACTCATTGTCTTGGTCCCCTTGGTCAAAGTTTTCGGAGTTTCTCGGTTGTTTAAATCGCAATTTTCGGAACGTTGAACACGATGGCTATTAGGGTAACCTCTAGTGGGGTTTGTGGTACTAGACGGCATCGTTGGAATCTAGTTGATAGTTGAACCGGGTCGAGCACCCCTGCTCGCTGGAAATGGGGCTATAGGAGATCTTTAGGAATGAGCAAAAATATGACCAGAAAACGTGAGGAGGACATGCGAATGACTTGCGGGATGATTAATGGCGGCGGTTCCGTGTGTTCTAGATCTGGCAATCAAATCTCACACGCGACGGGACCTGATGCAATTACATAATGTTTCCTGACAGGATTCCAGGAATATGGGATCTCTATATTTTTGCGAACAACCTCACTGGGTTGTTCTAAGAATCACTATCTACACAGCCATCTGTTGAAGATAGGGCATGGCTACCTCGTCAATTACCATAAGAAATACAGAGAGCTATAGCTTGGCCATAGCACAGAAATACATGTGGTCTAAGAGATACACGATGTGTCATGCCGTACAAATGCAAATTGTTAGAGAATAAAATGGTCAGAAAGGGTTTTGTCGGTAGAGTCGTTCAGGAATCTTGGAAACGTGGGGGCGCTGGTAGCGATGTGCATGAAATACGGATCCTTTATACCGTCTGAGATGCAGGGCTGGATGTGAAGGCGGTTCGATGCATGGGAAAGGCTGAGACGAAACTTGAATGCTATGAATGGCCAGCGTCAGGGAGAGTGCCTTCGAGTTTCCACACCAAACGTACGGCGCTTCGGAGCCATTAAGCGACCGTGTAAACTTGAGGAAAGGCTTCTTGTAGGAAAAGAAGATGATGGAAGTTGTCTAGCAAGTCGGTATCAACTAAGAAATTGTGGATAGGGATTTGTTAGGATATACCATCAGCCCAGAGAGTGTGGCCCGGAGAAAATAGCCGATAAAGCTCAGAAAAGTGACAATGACGCGGGAGATGAGATGAATATTGAGATAGCTCAAGGATGCTGTATCCGCTTCTCCAAATCCTGTTCAAACATGGTTAGAAATATAGAAAGGGAAACCGACCTGGAATCAGAGCCTCCATGGCCCATGTCAATACGTTATATAACCACCAAGAGTTCCCGAATTGCTGTAAATAAAGATTTTGGTGAATCGATGTCGTCGTGCTATTGATTTTTAACAGTTCAGCATGAGTTGTCGAAGTCAAATGTGATATTGTGTTTGCGAGATGTTCAGTTGATACCGTTGCTGAATGTTGGCTCTGTCGGAGAGCGTTGGCTTGGTGGAGTGAGAGATTGATAGCCCGGCCACTTTCGGAGGAAATCTCATATATCCCGCTAGTCAGCTGTTCGGCGTTAAGTGCATCTCATGGCCAGCGTCGGGACCCGAGTAATAATACCTCTGCCAAGTTGTCAATTTCGCTCTTGAAATGTATCCATCGTTCTTGGATTTGAGTTTGTATACCGAGTGAGACCTGGCTGTTAGTATGAAAGTGGCGGAGCAGAAGATCAAGTTGGCTAATCAGGGCTTGTTCCAGGGTGGGGATGAGAAGATTTAATTCGTTGGCGTGCTTTGCATTACATACTGTGATGAAAATACGCGCCGGCAATTGGAAAAAACCTGCTTACATTCTGATTTATCTTGGCGAGCGATATTTCAGTCTGTAGAATATTAAATCATTGTCTCAGAGTGATCAACCGAGATGACAGACATGGCGGAGGAAACGTAGTTCACGGTCATCATGTTGTCGTTGAAGGTCCAAGATGGTGTCATGGAGTAGTTCCAGGATCTAAAGATTTTATGATCAGTCCTGGGCATGACGGCGAATGTGTAGAGAAAGACATCGTTAACATCTCTCGCTATACGAAGGTGAAGCTGGTCTGTGATCGTACTGAGACTGCGAGCAGTCGCCTGGATCTGAGAAGTAGTTTCATTCAATCGCTGCAGGGAAAAATTGAATGAAACACGCCCTTGAAACAGATTGGTCAAACGAACAGTCAAACGGTCCTCCCAGATTCTCATAGTAATCGCCGTAGCCCTTTCTCGTGCAATCAGCAAACGCATCAGGGAAGCATTCTCCAGCGTAGCGTTTCTGTAAATTTCCCTTGCTGTATCTAAGAAAAGAATGAAACTATTAAAAATGGCCAAAGGGTATAACTAGATTTATCCACCAATATCATTCCAGCGTCGGAAAGCAAAGCAGAGTTGAGCTGTGAAGTTTCATTGATAGAGAAAAACCTAGTAAAGCTGCCGTACGCACGGACTTCACGAAGATACCCAGAGTAACTAGACCAGAATTGCGCGCTCCGAGACAAGGCACTATGTATTAGATTAGTATTTGATACTGCAGGACCTCTTTGCAAGAAACGCGACCTCACTCTACACATCCTCCCTGTAAGCGGGGAGATGGTAAAATATCGGAGTTGAGAGAGAACGGCACGCATTCAAGTGGAATGGAATGATGTGTCGCTGTTGCCAATTCACAAAGTGTCATGGATATAGCAGCTGTAACTCGCATATGTCTTGGTGATAATGGAGAGGTGATACATCACAATCGCCGCACCATGAACGCGCTCATCTTCGTTCATTTCTAAATCCTCACACCGTGTGCGAATGGCACCCGCGACGCGACGGAAACAGTCTGGCTTGCGCGCGTAGTTCGCCAGAGAATCTAAGACAAAATGGAGGGGTATGAGATGATGGCGGCGTGCATCAACATATCACAATGATGACATACATACCTTTACCTAGAACAATGGCATTTACTTCATCCTCCGCTAGCACAGCATCTGAGAACAAGGGTATCAAGGAGACAGTGGCGTGTCCGAGCTAGTAAGTCATTACCGATGATTTCTTTGTCAACGGAGCTAGTTGCTTCGACAGGAGCTTCTTTGTGATGGAAAATTTCGGGCCACGATAGGGTACAATAACATGGGACAGCGAGGAAGAAGATGAAACCGGCCAACATTATAATCACGGAAGTGAGAGTACCGTGCGATAAGTACCAGTCATCCATCATTCAGCAAAGCAAATGTTTATGTAATCCATGCACCTATGTGTAAATAAGCCGATACCCGTTCACTATCACATGATCCTACTGATCCTGATGAATTCGAAGGTTAGGTTGTAAAATATCTGCTAACAAATAGACGTCTCTCACAGAAAACTCACTCTCAAAATACCCCCACCCTTGACAATGTTGGTAGTTCACCATCTCAATAACTCTCGCTCTCAGCGAATTCTTTGGTTGCTGGTAGGCCATCATCTCTATTACTTCAAAAATAGGAATTGTTATATATTCCACGTGTCTTAGGAGGAATTGGAGGTAACATATGAGATAAAGAAGTATACTCGCACTGCCGAACAACAAGCCCCCAAAGAGCTGCTTGTTATTAGCCCCCTTGGAAAGTCCCCTGTAATCACGGATGGCGATATAACATTGGCAGAAAGTGGGGCGATCGTTGGTACGTACCCCTGACAGGATCGGACTGCTCACGACAGTTGATATGCCATGAAGAATACCTTATTAAGAAATATGGGCAGGGTAGATTCGAAGCAACAGCATCAGATTCCGGTCACCTCGATAATTTATATTGTATGTCCTCCATCTGTAAACTTACGGTCGTACGTCAATCCCATCACGAAACAGATACGCACTATGCCGAAGGCTCTCTGATGCCTCTTTTAGTTCAGAAAATTATGTTTGATATTATCCCAAAGCAGGTGCCTTTCTTTATTCGGCCCATCGCGTCCATGATTTTTGGGCGAGTCGAAAAACTATATTTCCAACCGGAATTTAAAAGGCACACGGAACTTGCAAGTCCGCTCCGTTTCATAACATTAACATCTTCACAGAACAAATACATAGATTGAGTCTCACTTGAACAAGATCACGACAGATTGGTTCGCGAATGGAGACCATCCAACAGTCAGTATTCATGATCGTACGACTGATGCAGGATCCTAACGTAAATTGATATGTGTGTAAAGGCTGCAGATTTCCAGATGGCCTTTCCGTTGGAGGCAATTGTTTCTGAAGCACCGAACATGGCGACCCCTAAGATGGTCGAGTACGTAAAGAGGGTCCAAGATCGGTATGGAGCCATCTTTGTTTAATATTGTGATGCCAACTTTCCTGCAATTTATTATTTAGTCCAGCATACAAACGTGTAAATTTTTATCCTTTTCGTTTACGAAGCGAGTCTCACCCATCCTACCAGGCCCTTGAAAAAGGGGGGAAATATGCTTACGCCAAGTAAATAGTATTGATGTTTTCATAACTTGGTCTGTTAAAGAATGTGGTTTCATTATAACCTCGTAGCGTGATAAGAATACACGTCTAACTACAAGCAGTAACTGAAATACAGTGGAAATGTCGTTAAAGTGATCGTCATCAATACAAATGAATGAATGTTGCAGAAAAATTATGCTGCTTCGCGGCTGGTGATAGGGTAATTTTATCAGAACGAAGGAATTAGAGAGCTTGTATGGTAAAATGCTATAAAAGACAAAGAACGTGAGAATTATGTGCAAGTGTGTTATATGCGAAGGTTGCGAAAGGACTGTTAATTAGGGTGTTGTTGGATAGAATGAATTAGTGACGTTCAGCATCTACTCGCCTCCGGGCGCTTGCCCCAGAATGAGCCTGCTGCTCCCAATATGTGTGCCCTTCGTCAGCAACCCACTCCCCAGTAATGGGATCGCGTTCAAAGTCACCATCTTGATACCCATATCGTTGCTGCAGCAACTTCAAAAGTTGATTGCGTAGAGCAGGATCCATACGGACGGTCTCTCCAGGGTGGTAACTTCCAACGTGATGCCGTGACAAGCTTTCTTCGAAAAGAGCTTCCTCGTAGGTACAGCCGCAGTTGAGATACCCGGGTGGGGCATTGCGAGGAGGAAAAGCACGGCGTTCACGTCGGGAGTCATGCCATGCGCAGAGGGCATTTCCAGCCCGATTGAGAGAACAAAACATTCGCTTCCGCGCTTCTGTTCGAGCCTTCCACGAGTTCATGAAAGTAGAAGATTGTGGTGGCGTTTGTCTGGGTGTGAGCAGACCGAATCCAGAGCTTTGAGATCCACGCATTGAGTCCAGTGCCAGGCGCGACTGTGCACATTCAACTTCGAGCTCATGTGTCCGACGGCGGAGGCGGATAACCTCGGCTTGGAGATGTTCTGTAGACGAAGAATGTTCCAGGCTGTCGCGATAAGACAGGGACGGAATGGAACCGATGCGGTAACCCGAACTACTTCGCCGCGGCTGTGTGGATGATTGTCCTCGTGATTGGGGAACCGTATATTGATCAGTGTACATGCTCTGGTTAAACACGGAGGAACCAGATGATATTGAGTCGGGAGAGGCGTCGCGGTTCATTGAAGGGTCGAAGTCGTTAAATTGGACGTTAGTTGATGACAAGTCCTGCATGATGCCCGGAAAAGTCATATTCTCGAGGGAAGCAACTCCTGGAAATGCAGAATTCGCAAGCGGTATCTGTGAATTCATTTGCATATTGGAATTCCAGTCTGTAGGATAGCTAACTTCAGCACGGGAAGGAGGAGATCGGCTCTGTCGAGAATGCGGTGATAGAGTTGATTCTCCCATGGCACCTGTCAGGCTAGATGTAAGGTTGGAGCTTGAAGGCTCTGATCTCGGGTCGGAGGGACCGTGTATATGACTAATAAAAGTATCCTGTTCAAAGTTTAGCTTGGGTAAAGCACTTGATACGTTCAGAGCCTTATACTTACGGGCATAAACTGCTGACCAAGAGAATATGGGGTATCGTCGTTATTCGAAGACTGGCGTTGCAAAGTAGGGTGAGGCCTGTTGCTGCCACTTCTTGTCCCATGAAGGGACCAAGTTCCATAGCCTGGAGTGTTTGTCATCATAAGATCTTCCGTGCGGGGAGGAATTCCGCGTTTTATGGAAGGATATGGTCGTACTCGTTTAGTGGTGGTGGCTAGGGAAGTCGTCGAATTGGAATGACGACACCAGGTCGAAGGTAACAAATTAGTCGCGGAGGAGGCGGAGGGAGTATCGTTGGGGGATAATGACGGATTTGATGACTCGGATGGCTCCTCTTTAATGTAAGCGGGACCCTCCCCTATCGGGAGCCACCTTGCTTCTGTTTCGTCCATGCAGTGCAGATCACGTAGAGCAGCAAACCAACAACAAAAGGCTGCGTGTTTCTGTAGCTTGGGCAATGGATGCGGTCACGTCGTCGCGTACTCCAATCAAGGTAAGTTGCGAAGGAGATGAACTGAAAACTCGACTAAAAAAAGGTTTGTGAGCAACAGGCTGTACATGGATCACCAGCTTAGCGAAAATTCTGATGGATCAAGATCGGAGACCGGAACAGAATCGGTCTAGCTGAGTTCAGGGCCCGAAGTGATCATAACGATATCTAATGATGTGTCCTGACATTCCGCTTGAGATTCTGGAGCCTCAGTTTGACTGTAAAAATAGCTTTGTCAGTATTATTTTGATGGTTCTTGTTTTCCGTTTCGCTGACACTAATCAAAGGTTCTAGAACAAATAGATACAAGCACTGGCAACCAACACAAAGCCCAACGATTCGTCAATTATCTTGATGCATAGCATAACCTGCCAGATCATACTCAAAACCTAGAATCAAGACCCTGGATCACGCGCCTACGTCTTGGCAAGGTCTGGGAAGAATATTTGCACACTGAGAAGACTACACTATACTGTGCATCTTTTTGATACCTTGGCCTGGGTGTCTTGTCGATGGTGCAGAGATCATGAGCCCCAGATAGTAACATCCACTTACTGCGGTCATCATAGGATCTCAGTACATACATCAAATATATTAGGCATCATATGAACATACCACAGTAAATCACCGGAGATAGTAATAGGCTATAGTAACCGCAGAATGAAACAGGGCGCAGGCCCATTATGACCGAGTGAACGAGGGCCCCCTTCCATCACGCTGTCAATACACATACCCTATACCAGGAAAGTCGCGGACAAGGTATGCAAGACAAGACCCACACCTGATCTACTGGTCGTTGCCATCTTCGCGAGCTACATCATACCGAACAACTTCTCTCCAGCTCTTTCCTTTGACGGAGGCGTTGCTACAGTACTGTCAGACGGGATCAAACAGTTGGAATACCACTGCTTCCCACCTGGAGCTGGGAGGTAATTCTACTTCACCAGTGTCCATATCGATGTTTACTACCTTGGTGATTTCAACAGCTGGTTGTCCAGAGCACCTGACCAGACTGTGAGCAAGATATGTCGTGTGAAAGCGAAGAGTAACCAACACCCTAAAAATACGAGGAATAGGATAACAGGTGATTTCTTGTCGTTTTCCTGAGCCCTCGATGGGACAGGTAAACTGGATAATTTCGGCAATCCGACATTTAGGGCGTTGGACCCGATGTATGTCCTGAGGTTTTGGGAGTTCCATAGTCCTCAGGAGGACGTACTTGTTCCTCTGTGTAGTAGAACTTTGTTCACGCCTCAGCCCCGCAACTCGGAGATCGCCAGGGGGTCACGTGCGCTAAAAATAAAAACGTTCGATGAAATTTGACCAAGTTATCTTTCTTATCCACAACCCTCGTCGATCTTCCTTCTTTTCATCATAAAAATGGTTTTCAAGGTCGCTGGTGAGTTTTAGAGCACTCGAATCGTACAAATAGCTTATAGATCTTCTCAGATGTTTCTCTCGCTGCTTTCGGTCGCAAGGAGATCGAAATCGCTGAGGTTTGCCTTAAGCTTATCTCTACATCGCATTTTCTCACAACCATTGAATCAGAATGAGATGCCTGGTCTCATGTATTTGCGACAGAAAGTAAGTCTTCATTTATGGACGCGATGATAATCGATGGTGACTCTGATTGTAGCATGCGCCTTCACAACCGCTCAAAGGAGCGCGCATCGCTGGATGCCTCCACATGTTCGCTTTCTGCTAGTAATGATCTGATTTGATATTGACCGTGTGCTCAGGACTATTCAGACTGCTGTGCTGATCGAGACCCTGACAGCTCTTGGAGCGGAGGTTACCTGGTCTTCTTGCGTAAGTTCCACTCCGCCACTGCCTTTTTACTTTTAAAGATTAATAAATCTTTTCCTCAGAACATCTTCTCTACCCAAGATCACGCTGCGGCTGCGTAAGAATTTTGATCCGGTTTTTAAAAATATTATTTTGACCTGTTTATTAGCATCGCTGCAACTGGTGTCCCTGTTTTCGCCTGGAAGGGTGAAACCGAGGAAGAGTACAACTGGTGTGTCGAACAGACCATTGCTGGATTCAAGGATGGACGGCCATTGAACATGATCCTCGATGATGGAGGTGACCTGACCAACATGGTTCATGAGAAATATCCTCAATACCTTCAGGGTAAAATGCATAGGATCAATGATATATGACATCCACTCAACTGCCTGTGCAGGTATCAACGGCGTATCCGAGGAGACTACAACTGGTGTCCACCACTTGTACAAAGCCTTCCGCGATGGCAAACTCAAGATTCCTGCGATCAATGTCAACGATTCTGTCACCAAATCTAAGTTTGACAACTACTATGGATGCCGCGAGTCTCTCGTAGACGGTATCAAACGTGCGACTGATGTCATGCTTGCGGGGAAGGTGGCTGTCGTTGCCGGTTACGGCGATGTTGGCAAAGGAGTAAGAGCCTCTAGTAATAAATTTGTTCGCCATTGACGCATTTGCAGTGTGCCGAATCTCTCCGCTCTTATGGCGCTCGTGTTTTGATCACGGAAATCGACCCCATCAACGCCCTCCAAGCCGCCATGGCCGGCTATGAGGTCACCACTATGGAGGATGCTGCGTCCAGGTCTAACTTATTCATCACCACCACTGGAAACAGGGATATCATTACTGCCAAGCATTTTTTGGAGATGCCAGAAGATGCTATTGTTTGCAAGTGAGCTTATCCTTTCTCGTCTATCGGGTGATTATTGATCCACTTACACAGCATTGGTCACTTCGACATTGAGATTGACGTGGCCTGGTTGAAAGCCAACGCAAAGTCTGTTTCCAATGTCAAACCCCAGGTTGATCGCTTCACTATGCCCTCTGGTCGTCACATCCTTCTCCTAGCCGAAGGCCGTCTTGTTAACCTGGGGTAACTAGTGACACCGATCGATCACACGCCGATCTAAATATTTTTTATTTTTAGATGTGCCACTGGCCACCCCTCGTTTGTCATGTCTTGCTCCTTTGCCAACCAGGTTCTTGCACAGATCGCTTTGTGGACCACACCCGAGAAATTCCCTCTCGGCGTGCATATGCTACCCAAGGAACTCGACGAGGAGGTCGCCCGCGCCCACCTCGCTCAGCTCAACGTCAAACTCACTACCCTCACTGATGTCCAATCCAAGTACTTGGACATTCCTTCTGAGGGTCCTTACAAACCAGTGAGCCACAGTGTATGATGCCTATCCTATGCAGCTTGTTGACCCGTGACACTCTAGTCGCATTACCGCTACTAATTGTATCGTGATGTGCCCGTAGTCATCGACGGCCTCAACGAGCCCTCGCCAAATAAACGGGAGAATGGGATCTTCAACGTCCTAATTGAGTTGGATGTCGTGATTCGTTCAGAAGAGTTGTTATTTAATGCTCTTGACCTAGGCAGGGAAATTAAAATGGTTGAGTGCAACGGAGTAGAGAGCTTGCGGAGAGTGGAAGTAGGGATACTGCAGGAAAGAAGTTATGCATGGCCTCAACGAGCCTATCGTGTTGTTTTTAATTGAAATTTGGAGGAAGCTGGACATTAGCCATCTATTTTTGACCATATTCCTATGTGCCGATTACAAAGCTCATGTGAGTGAGGTTCGGTAAGTACCAGCAAGATTTTCGTATCAAAGTAAAACGTTGTTCGTGAGGTCTATAATAGTCACCCTTTGATTAATTTGTATAACTTTACAATCTGATCGAAACTTCTAGTTTAGAGTTCAACGTTCAATCCGCACTGCCCTCACCAGGTACCGATGAATACCAATCATGCAACTGCCGATGTTTCTGCTCTCGGGCCTGTTGAACCCGTTTCTGTGTCGGTGGGAGAAGAGGAGAATTCGGCTCCTTGGATCATAAGAAAATTGGTTGGTGTAAGTAGGCCCCACGATACCGTCAACTCGCAGCGACTGTGCCATTTTGGCCATAAGCCCCCACACGACTGTGTGTAGATTTTTCCGACTGTGGATTCAGATATCAAATTTCTTTTTGTTCATGACTAGACCTTTGTCACTGATCTTTATTTTTCAGTCCATGACCGGACGCATTGTGATGTCCTCTTACGAATCACTTCGGGCGGCAGGAACGAGCGTCATCTGTTTATCTCCCGTTAGTCTTTGATTATGATGGATGTCTTACTCAAAAACTAATCATCTAATCATCATAAAAACTTTCGGCGCGGCGTGCAGTGGGGTGATTCTTCTCCGCTTCTTCTACCTTGCATTCGATTCCGGGATCTTGCTGTGCATACTATTATAGTTGCAACGGTAGGCATTTGTGTTTTTTCGTCTGTTAGTGGATAATCAGCCACACGAATAGTGGTCATCTCCGATCTTATAATGTTGTTTGTGGACTATAGGGTGGGATGGCAGCCGTGGCGGCTCCTGTGTGCGTTTGTAATTTGGGCGCCGTCGCCCTGGAGTTTTGAACATGCTAAATTAAATTAAATTGCTCTAACAAATAGCATGGGTCCTGTCTCGGATGTGGTGGTCTCGTCCTTCGGAGATACCATTCTTGTGGAGTTGGGACTACACGCAGGCTTTGATCTATCGGCAAAAGCAGCAAATGATTTGGTCCTCAATAAGCCGATCGGCCATATCCTACCCATTCACTCCGAGAGATTGGAAACAACAGCCGTGAAGGTGTTGCTTATAACATTGAAACACAAACAGATTGTCGGAGATGCTGCGTTGGGGTTCTATCGTAGCTCCATACACCAGTAAGCGCAATAGACAAACATTTAAATGGGAAATGATATCGGGTGAGACAGGGACAATTCACTCTTTGCGTCTCTCAAGGATTATCTTGCTGTCGAGAAGGGATGGTTTTCCCCATACCTCTTTGCGAGCGCTCGTAGACCCATTATACCAAGGACCATGAAACCTGATGTCATTTTTTGCCATGGTCCTTTCCTGCAAGGTACAAGTATTTATTACCCACTCGGCATTGAATTTGATTTTCACGATGTTTCTACCTAACCCTGACCTATGCAGGCGATTACAGGATTGGCGAAACTTTGCTTGCCGAATCTGCACACACGATTATTCTATGTCATTCATCGTCGGAGATGGAAGCCCCGATTGGCTCGGAAACGCGAGATTGTCACCCCCCTTTGTCTGTACCGGCGCTGTCCAACATGTTTAATCACTCTCGTACTCCATCCCCGGAACCGGAACTAGCATCCCTGCCCATCCCGACACTGCCTCGTAGGATGGTGATAGTTCTCGTGGGGCTTAGACCGCATAGAAAGATGTGGGCAACAAGCGC
>CEMJ01390061.1:12993-23721 GCA_900068955.1 Clitocybe nebularis | reverse complement strand
TATCAATTACATCATATTCAACGGGTGTCCAGCTGTAGTAGTTCCAGTGAAGATTGGTGCGCCGTTGATTGCATGGGATGGGTTAACCTTGGAACAGTTGTGGAAGATCGAGATTCCCGGTGGTGAGGAACGACGTGACGAAGATGGGAAATTTGAAGGTGTTATTCAGGTGTTATGCGAATACTTGGAGTTGTGTGTAGACTGGAAAAGAGTTGTATCACCCACCACCGGGAACAGCGGGGTGGCGGCTACCCAGGACTCAAAGTCTCTGATAAAGAACGCTGTGACTGTGCTAGTGGCTGCGGCCATTCGTAGCCGGAGCATCCGTAGCAAAGATTTCAGAGGAGAGGTCGACGAGGATAGATGCGGCATTGCGATGTGGAGGATTCCGTAGATTTGTGCAAGCGAAGTTGTACTTACATAATAAAATTACATTTGTTTAGCTCTNNTTTGTTTAGCTCTAGCACCGGATTCTCTTGTCCTGGTATAACATCAGCTTAATGATAGGCGCTGCTGTAGGCAATGAATTTTTTCAACATGTCCCTCTTTTGGCGCTGGCCACGACACGAAGGAAATTTCCAGTGATCTCCGAGTTCTATTTTTGTCTACTCCCCGCCCAAAATCAATGTCTCTGACATGTCTGGGTCCATTTATACTAATGTATGGCGGGGCATATTTGTAGCGAATGTTAGACCTACCCGTAACGTCAAGTTGGCCAACGTCGAGTCAAGAACTACCGAACAAGATGTCGACCGCTGACCGCAGCCTTTCTACTCTTGGACCTATTGATCCAACTTCTATTTCAGAGCCGAGCGAGGATGAAAAAACCACGCCCTGGGTCATTCGAAAGATTGTTGGGGTGAGCATCGCCTAAGCTATAAAAGACCAACTCGACCCACAGCTGAACGATTCCTCTAGTCGATGACCGGAAGGATCATGATGTCTTCATACGAATCTATCAGGGCGGCAGGGACCAGCGTAGTTTGCCTTTCCCCTGTGAGTCTTCAATGAAATCCATAGGCACTCCACTTGTATCCCGTCTCATAACACACGCTAGTGGGGGGACTCGTCTCCGCTGTTGCTCCCTTGTATTCGGTTTAGGGATATTGCTGTTCATACTGTGATAAGGGCGACGGTAACTCTGATGTACATACGACACCGAACCACGCTCCTTAACTTTTTCGATTCCATAGGGGGGAATGGCGGCCATCGCAGCTCCAGTGTGCGTTTCCGAATCAAATACATTGTTTTCTGATTTCATGAAACACATCGATTTATATAGAATGGACCCAATATCCGATGCCGTCGTGGCATCATTGGGGGACAGTATCCTCGTGGAATTGGGGCTCAACATTGGGTTTGATCTGACGACGGCCGTTGCGAATGATTTAGTATTCAAAAAGCCTCTTAAGTATATGATACCGATTCACTCCGGCAAGCTCGAGACGACGGGTGTGAAAGTCTTGTTAATCACGCTGCGGCATAAACACATCGTTACAGATGCCGCGTTAGGGTTCTACCGTAGCTCCGTTCACAAGTAAGTGTTGTATTCGGCACAGTATTTCCAGGGTTTAAACTCGTCAATATCATCTTTATTCGCGACCAGAGATAGCTCGCTGTTCGCCTCTGTGAAAGACTATCTAGCAGTGGAGAAGGGATGGTTTTCTCCTTATCTTTTCGCCAGTGCACGTAGACCTATCATCCCTAGGAACCTGAAGCCTGATATTATCTTTTGCCATGGTCCATTCTTACAAGGTGAATAGTTTATCATTTTCCGAAATATTCCTCCCTCACATGCCATTTGAAGGGGATTACAGGATCGGGGAAACACTGCTCGCGGAATCTGCATTCGCGATAGTACTCTGCGATCCGCCACCGCCGGCGGCGGAAGCGCCATTATCAACGGCGCACCACCATAATTCCTTGAACCTCCCGTCCCTTTCAAATAGGTTCCACCGTTCTCGTACTCCCTCTCCTGAGCCTACACTCACGCCGCTGCCGACCCCGCCCGCGCCTCGCAGGATGGTGCTTCTCGTGGTTGGGCTTCGGCCTCATAGGAAGATGTGGACGACAAGTGCCAGGCCAGGGGAGAGCGTGCTCAACTACGTTTTGTTTAACGGGTGTCCCGCAGTAGTCGTGCCTGTCAAAGTTGGTGCACCGTTAGTTTCGTGGGATGGGTTGACGCTGGAGAAGTTGTGGGATATTATCCTGCCTGCAGAGAGGAAGGAGACGAGCGAAGACGGGAGATTCGAAGGGGTCGTGGATGTCTTGTGTGAATATTTGGATCTGTGTATTGATTGGGGGAGGGTTTCGACCCGGGATCAAAACGGGAATCAAGGCGATGTTCGGGATGACAAGTCCGTTGTGAGGGATGCAGTAACGTTGTTAGTTGCCGCTGCCGTTAGGACTGTGGGGATTTGTGGGAAGGGTATGGAGCATGAGTTTGATGAGCGCCGATGTGGTATTGCGATGTGGCGGATCCCGTAGGTTTACGCGGCCATCTATTCACCGGGTATATGACGAAAATAGTTGTACGCAAAGTATGTTGAAACTTAAATAGCACCATACACACACGACAGACATAGCCATATGATAGACTCAGGGTAACCAGGGAAGGAAGATCAGATTCGTGCATGACTTTGTATTCGACATGACTCAGGACTGATCATCACCGGGGCTTTTTTTGGTTTTGGGGCGATCTATCCAAGATCTATCCGTTAATCTTCATCTGTTTTTACACTTGCATCTACCCATCATGCACAACAGAGGCGATTACGTTTTTTTTTGGAAAACGAGTCAAGCAAAGTGAGTGATGTGAAATTTACCATGATTATCAGAAGTAAGAAAGATGACATGGGTGGGTTTATAGCGGGTGGGCAGCGCAATGGTATCCGTCGCAATTCACTGCAGCGGTAGTGATCGATAAAGTTGAAGAAACAATCAATTTTGCATCGGCTGAACAGTGGATGATGATGCAGAAGGCGCTGCTGTTCGGCGATATAAGAGTTGCGAGAGAAATAATTGAGGTAGAGGGAGTCGATAGCAGTGCTATGGCACGGGTGAAAGCTCTTGGTCGTGAGGTGAAAGGCTTTGACGACGAGGTTTGGAAACAGGAGAGAGAGCGTATTGTTCTTGGTGGGAATCTGAATAAGTTTCGCCAAAACGAAGAACTAAAGGCGAAACTAATTGAAACGGGAGAGAGAGAAATGGTGGAAGCGAGCCCGGGGGATCGAATCTGGGGAATTGGATACTCGGAGGAGAAGGCATTGGATAACAGAGACGGCTGGGGGCTCAATTTGCTCGGAAAGGTATTAGGAGAGACTCGGAAAATACTGAGGGAGGAAGTAGGGAAGCTGTAAATCTTACATGGCCACGTGCTCCCCAAAAGCCTCTCACGTGATGTGATATTTTCCCTTTCTCCTTCAGATTCGTTCAGACCTGAGTACAATTTTTGATGGCAAAACACGCCAGAAAACGACAAAAAACTTCAAAGTCAGCCAAAGAAAAGTATGTATTGGGATCTAACCCATTGACAGGCGATGCGAGCAAAGATGAGGAGGAGAGGCGACTGGAAAGCATATTGTTTGGAACGAAATTTGTTCCACGAGAAGAGGGCGCTTCAGTGATTGTGGAGGATGGTCAAGACGGAGAAGTTGAAGGTGGGGGTCAGGAAATGAACAACCTTTTGGATACAGACGTGGGTTCATCTGGACATTTGTTGTTTAATGCTCACCTATGTGATCAAGTTATTCTTCGTCGATGACGGGGAAAGTGTGCCCCATTCTATGGATCATGATCCAGAGCCAGATAGCGAAGATGACGGGTCAGAAGCTCTAGATTCAGATGATTCTGAATTGGAGGCACGGCCGCAACCCCTGGCTGCTGAGCCGGTGCTTAAATCTAGAAAACCCCCTGCGTGGACGGACGCTTCTGATCCGCCCCTTGTTTCACTCTCTGCGCCCCGCCTTAGGAAGCTAAGAGATGCACCTACCGAGTTATCTCTTTCTGGCCGGGAGTACGAATCTCGTCTACGAAGACAGTACGAACGGATAAATCCGGAGCCTTCGTGGGCGGCCAAGGCAAGAAAATCAAAACAGGTCCAAGGAGCGGACGATGAAGGAGACGGTGATGGTGCTGCGCACGACCTGTTTTCATCAACTTCAGGTATACTTGCGCCATCCCAACGCAGATTGCGTGGAAGAACTATTCTACCTGCCGGAACACTGTCTATTGAGAGGCTTCGAGATGCGAATCAAGCCTCACAAGGGTCGGGTAGCGGAGAGGTCAAAGTTGTTGCTTTCCATCCCAGTGAGCGGGTGCCAGTTCTTTGTGTTGGTACTGCAGATCGAAGGATCCGATTGTTCAACGTGAGTCCTTTTCTCATATATTCCAGATATTACTTTGAGTATATTATTCGATATTGTTGATATTTTGAAGGATTTTCAATCCCGTTTCAAGAGTTACGAGATTGGATATTGATACTATCTTTGTTCTCAGATCGACGGACATACCTCGCCACTCCTCCAAACCATTCATATACCGTCACTACCCCTCACATCACAAAACAGCGCAACATTTCACCCGCTTGGCTCTTCCCTTCTACTCACAGGACCGCGCCCTTTCTTTTACACCCATGATCTTCAAACTGGCGTGACAGTCAAGCACGCACGCGGACTCTGGGGAACAACTTTCAACTCCATAAACGACGCTGCACCTGGCCGAGCAAAAAAACGAGGTCGTCGAGGTGATGAAACTATAGATGAGAAAGGCTCTACCACGGGAGGTGGAGGTGGAGAGGGCATGGAGATCACCGCTTTCAGCCCCCATACTGGCGACATTCTAGCTATTGCAGGACGTGGTGGATACGTGCATCTAATGGACTGGAAGAGTGGTGCCGGGCAGGTAATAGGAAGTTTGAAGTGTGGTGGAAGTGGAGGCGGGGTGCGTGCGCTTTGGTGGGCCCCAGACACAGATTCGGTTGGCGCCCTGGGTGACAGTGGGGCTGGTGCTGGCGGACGGAAACACCTTGCAGTTTTAAGTGGAGATGCAGAGGTTTACCTATGGGATGTTGGACAAAGACGATGTGTGAGACGATGGAAGGACGAGGGTGGTTTCCGAGGGGCTGGCAAGGTTCTCTCTGGTAGTGCCGCGGGCGGGAGTGGAGGGTGGTTGGCTGTCGGGTCAGTTTCTCCCTTTCATTCTAGTTTTTGCGCACTGACCAGGTAAAACAGGTCCAACACCGGTTTTGTGAATGTGTATGGGTCGGACTCGTTCTCCAGCGTAGGAGACGCTCCAAAACCCGCAAAAAGCATCGCGAATTTGACAACGGCAATTTCGACTCTCCGATTCAATCACGATGCACAGATCATGGCTATGGCGAGCCAGGAGAAGAAAGATGCAATGAGACTGGTAAAGTGGAGCGCCTCTTTGATTTAGCTCTTGCGTCTGATTTCTCCCTTGCACAGATTCATCTGCCGTCACTTACTTCGTTTTCGAATTGGCCGACGTCAAGTACGCCGCTCGGGCATGTTTCTGCGGTAGACTTTTCTGCTCGGAGCGAATACATTGCTATTGGGAACACAAGAGGACGTGTACTACTATATCACCTGAAGGATTATGGGGCGGGATCATGATAGATGTACCTGTTATGAGATAATGGACGGCCATTCAGCTCGCGCGATCAGTATGAACAAGGAGTGCACATCGGAGAGATATATATGAAACGCTGGGGGAACATTGAGATGTAGACACGCCGATCAATGCTACAGCAATGAGAACCGAGATGAAAAGAGTGCTCAGCGCTGCTAGGACTCAGGGAGGACGGAGGACCCTTTGAATCAAACAGAAACCAATATAAAGGACGGAATTGCCGTGGGAAATTGAAGGGATTCGACTCGGCCACAGTTCCTTCTCCAAATCTCTCTCTCCTTCCAACTCCCATCTCCTCGTCCTTTGCTTTCCCTATCATCCTGCTCCCCCTTGTGCTACAGATCCATACATATCCAAGCTTTATTATTCTCTCTTGCAACTTCTCCCATCAGGTGCCCTGAAACTCGTCATCCACCCATCGCAACACATCAGAGCACAATCCACCCATCTGGTGCTCCTCGCGTGTATTTTCACAATCACACAAATGGTCTCGTCCTCCATTTCATCCCCTCCAAAGAATATACCGCTCTCGTACGCTGACCACGCAAAGAAAGCTCAAAATATCAAGTCTTCAATATCTCTTCAGCCCCAGCGCAGCATTGTACATTCTGTACCAAGTTCAAGTGCCACATCTATTACGTCAAGCTTTTCCTTGAATTACCTGTCAAAATCGAGTCCCAATCCCACCCCTACCGAAGCCACTCCATATCTTAATCTAACCACAACCACGACGGCCTCCGAGCACTCATCCTCTTCCTCTACTACCAACGTTTCCGATGCCACGACAGCCAGTCGTACGCCGCGCGCAACCAGTGATCTCGCTGAAAAAGCTCTATCTATCGTTGCTGCCCACACTGCGCCTAATAAATCCCCCGTAGCCAATATATGGAATATACGAAAGGAACAAATGGCAGCTGCTCGCTCGGGCCCTTCGCATGGCTCCTCAACTATTGCTGCATCTCAGAGTATGCCTCTCCCCCCAAAGTCGGCATTCTCCCAGGTACACGCGGCTTCTTCCTTCAAGGAACTCGGAGATACTCCTTATGGTCCGAGCGCTTCGACGATACCTAATGGCATTCCTACCGTGCCCCCACAAGTCGATCACGATCCTTTTGTCGTTAGGACAAACGCCAAACCTGTTCGTGCCCAGATCCCTATACTTCCACCAGCTGTCAACGATGTAGACAGTTGGCCTGAGGTTGGCAAGCAAGCCCTTCCGTCATCAATGTTACCAACAACCCTGACAGTTATTTCTGAACCGGCTAAAACCGAAAATTCAAGCAACGGGGGACAGGATGCCGAGCAAATACCGGCAGGCGTAGCTAGGAAGAGTGCGTCTTTATTCTCATAACGCTAGAACCATCTTCTCCTATCTTGATGTTCTTCTTTTTGTATCTTTTTGTCATAATTCATGTCGAATGAAGATGCTGACCGACATGTGTTCTCTCCCTTGTGTTCTCCCGATTGATACGTTAGGTGAAAAAACGAAGTGGGTTCAAATACCACCGGAAGAACTACAGGCTGCTGCAGATGCTCTTGCCAGGGCCCCGGGCGTAAAACGACAAGGACATTCCAGAAAAACATCTCAGTATCCACCATCACGCTCGGGCAACCAAACAACACAAGGATCGGGACCTCAGAGCCGTATACAATCAGCATCTCAGTCTATAGTAAACTCCAGGGCACAAAGCCGTTCCGAGAGCTTGCAATCGAGCCCGCGGTATCCTCGAAGTCGACGTTTGCCAGACGAGACACCTATTCCCAGTGGTCACGGAGGATTGAGTCACGATCTTCCAACCCGGCCATCGGGAACGAATTCGCCACTTCAAGTGCAACCACATTTGCCACAATCAAATCAGTCATCACATGCCGTTAATGTCACCGCTGTACGTCCATCTTTGGTGCCTCCAGCGCCTATTCACGACCAAACACAGAACGGACTGACACCGTACTACCCCCAACCTCAAACGTCAATTCCAATGCACCCAAATCAATCATATTACATTCCACCGCATTCTCCTATACATGCGCCACAAAACGGCTACCATGCACAGACGGGTACTTCATCATTACCACTACTTCATTACCCACCTCCATATCCGATTTATGCTCCTTACGGAGCATATGATTATCACAACCCATCAAAACCTTATGGCTATTGGAATGGCCACAATCATAGCCATAGTCATCCAGGTTCAGGGCAACACAGCCCAGCTTATCCTCCACCATTACAAGGAGGTATTGCTCAGTATCTTTCACAGTTCGCACCCCAACCAATGACGTACCAACAACCACAAAGGTCAAGAAGTGTGACAAGCCCCGCCGCCGTCGAGGTGTCGGTTCCGGGGACGCGACCGCCTCCGCCTGGGGAGTCCCTACCTGTTGGGGGATATAGACTAGCGCCTACCATGGACCCAGAGGAGCGGTCGGTAGTATTTGGAAGCATTGGGATACCTGGGGCGAGTAAGTGCCCTAGCCCAGCACCGCTGGGGCAGAATGCAGAAAACGAAGAGGAGAAACAATTTACGACTTTTTCGATCGGGGTGGCACCTGGTGACTCTGGTCCATCCAGGGTACGCTCGCGGACGATCTCTTCGAAGGCGCGGAGTAGGACTGCGACGGTTTCGGAGGTGAGGAGGGATGTGGTGGAAAACGCTAGCGTTACTGAGGAGGTTATCGATTTGACCGATCCTCCAGATACAAAATGGGAGTTTGGTACTGCAACGACGGTTCCGAAGGAGGATGGGGCGTCGAGTTCAGAGTCACTTTCCGCTGACCCGCCACAAGTTGATGTCTCAGGACCTCTACCGACGTATGCGCCTCTGCTGCCTGTGCTCACATCTATCTCGGGTTTTGGTTCCCCTCTTCAACCAACAGTGGCGTTAAGACACCTGCCTGAACCCCTTTCTGATAAATTGCAGCAATCACATTCGGGGGGTCCTGACTCTCCCGAGATGGAAGTGGAGGGAGTAACGAGGTCGGTTCTCTTGGCCGACGAAAAACCGGAGGACGAATTTGAAGTCAAAGACTTTGGCTATGGGTTTGGAGTTGTCAGTGGTACGGGCTACGCGGAAACCATCACGCGTGAGGAGAGGACTGTCAGAGAGCGTGAGAGAATGATAGAGTTGGAAAGAGAGAAGGTGGAGAAAGGAAAGATGGAACTCTTTGAACAGATGCGGGAGGTAGAGTTGTCGGACAGAGAGCGCGACAAGGGGAGGGACATGGAAGTCCCCGTGCGGCCCAGACGAGGTGGGTACACTGCCGGCTACCCGAACGACAGAGGATATGAGAGGGGTGGCTTTGGCGGTAGGAGGAGTAGGGGGATGAATGGGTTTGGGAGGGGCTTTAATCGTCGTGGCGGGTTCCAACCTCCCCAACAACGACAACCACCTTTCAACGTTAGCCCACCACGGGCACATTTCCAGCCTCTTGTGCCGGTAGGCGAGAATGGGTACTATCCCCAGGGTCGACCACCGCTAACAACATACATACCTACGGGATACGAAGGATATCTTGCTTCACCAATAAACGGTGCCGCTCGTCAGGGTGCACCGCCTCTCCCGGAGCCCATCTCTCCAATATCTTTTCCTCTTGACCCTATTCGTTGGTACCTCCTTGGCCAACTGGAGTACTATCTTAGTCCCCAAAATATGGCGCAAGACTTTTTCCTTCGACAGCGGGTGTGCTACCAATGCTATAATCTACCTATATAAATGCTCATTTCCATTCCTTTTAGATGGACTCCAGAGGGTGGATACCCATATCCTTGATTGCATCTTTCAATCGGATCAAACAACTGACAAGAGAGTTACAAATTGTCCGGGATGTACTCATACTCTCAAGTATGGTGCAGGTTACAGGCGACTGGGTTCGTATGGGAGGGTGGGAAAAGTTTGTGTTGCCAGATGCACCAACGAGCAATGTTGAGGGGTCGGATCGTGAACATACAGAAACACATCCTCATCCTCATCAAAGTGAAAAAGGTAGGTATATACAGGTTCCAAGTGGCATTAAAGCTGATCTACCGGTGAATGATACTGCCGGGGAGAGCAACAACGATGAAGCTGTAGGCGGAGATGCTGATGGGGATGAGGACGGAGATGGGGATGGGGACGCAGATATTGATGATGACGAAGAAGATGTTGTATTCGTCATAAGCCACGAAGCGTCTGGCACAGGGCCGTGGTCGCCTGGGAGGCGCACTTAATCCAGTGGGGTCACCACAGAAATCGATGATTATTCTTGGACAGTGCGTTACCGTGGTAACTCCATGGAGAATCGCAGGTGATAAAACTCCCTGTTATCACTTTAGGATTTTATTGGTGCATAATATGGTTTCGTCTTGACATCGTCTTCCTGCTTGCCTAGTTGTTGACCAGTATTCCAGTGCTGGTTTGTTGGCGTTACGTACAGCATATTGGAGTTCTAGACTATAGCTTCTCCCGCACGCACACTTACACACATATATCTTCCTACCCCACACGAGGTTATACAACCTTTCAAACAATCTTTACTCATCGTATCATCGAATAATCCATCGTCTTCGATACTGTATGTCCAATCTCCCGGTCTAATAAGTGACACCCCAACCTACTGTTTGCCCTCATCAACGCGCACGTTCCCGCAAATGAAACCGGGTCACAACTCGGAATCATCTTTCCAAGCTTTCCCGCATCATCGCATTCCAAGCCGTATTTAGTGGCGTAATGGCTTTGTTTCATATCAGGATGATGTGGACTTGAAATAAATGTATCAGCGATGAGATGATCAGTGGGATTCCCCCCGCCTCAGGTGGACTCCAGGTGGACTCCAGGTGGACCCATCAAAAATCATTGGCCTGAACCCCGCCCGTGCTATCGGATGGGAACCGCCTCTCGCATCTTGGATCGTCCTGCTAGTTTTAATTGGTGCAAAATTTTCGGGCGGGCACAGTAAACACCGCGTACCCTCATATCAAAAAACTGGTCATCGATCTGGTTTACATATACCTAAATCCAGACGGGTGATAATAGAAACCGGAAACGCATGCAATGCGTTTGTATAGTTGCTGAACTGAGCCCATCTACATACAACCAGATG
>CEMJ01390061.1:928-12982 GCA_900068955.1 Clitocybe nebularis | reverse complement strand
GAACCAGCCGGCTCAAATCTAAAAACATATTCTTATGGCCACCATGTTATGAACAAGACCTGCCTATCTTGGCATTAATCTTGCCCAGTAGGAAATAGACATAGTAAGAGCTTCACGTCTACTCATTGTATACTTATGGTGGTGAGTCGAGTGGGCGAGGGTAAGTATTAAGGGTCCTTGTTCCGGCCAACGCCCTCCAGTCGTTGGCTAAATAATATAGAGGTCCGCAGGATCTGCAGCTACTCAGGGGTACACTTCTCGGGTAGGTGAGGAGGACCACCCTTCCGCTCTAGATTGCTAAAGTGGCAATTCGCTCTATCTGAAGGGGGTCGTTCGAGCGCGTCAACCCGATTCCAACACACACATATATATCATTACTTTACTGTCTCACTATACACTTGTTCTATGTGAGCTTTCTTTCGCTAGGGGGTGGCATGGTACCAGACCTGTCCAAGCTTGGCGGTCGTGTCCGCTCATCTTTTTGAATTGGGGCACTAGGTTCGATGTCGATCAATTGCAAGCCGCGTAGCCCTATAGTTAATTATGCACGCAGGTCCCTTCTGACTACGAACGGAAGTACTTATCATGCTTGAATATGTGAATCTCGACACGGTTCCTCGATGTTCACACTTAATAATTCGCGGCATGTTATTGTAGTAGATGGAAACAAATACCTCCGAAGACTAACGTTTCAGGGGTTTCAAGGGTCGGCATTGATGGCAGGTTCCAGTGGAGAGAAGGAGGATATTTCGGCCGTTTTGGGAAGTCCGGGTTCGGGATTTCAGTTTTTTTTCGATCGTGGGTTGCCGACGATGCCGTGACGCTTTGCAACGCTAAAACAACTTCATGTCACTAATCGACAAGCTTGGCAGTTGTTCGTGCCTATACAGATGGAAAACGAGAGTCGAAAGGCCAAGGCCCGGTCTGCAAAAGAGATTAAGAAATTTTCGCATTACTTCCAACGTCAAGCCTTGTCAGATCGGCAAAACTAAAAACAATCTATTTTACTGCATCACCGTGACTGAGTGGAATACCTGGTGTATCTTTTTCATCGGATCTCAGCGGTTGCCTCACTCACAATACGTACGAATGCATGTCACATTCTCCGACGGTGGCATTTCCAACCTCCGTTAGTGTGTTCATAATGGCGTGAAAGAGTGTCTACACCTGTCTGTACCTGTCTGCACCTGATTAAATGTGGTCTTGTAGTAGGTCCATGTGGGGGGTGGTGATAGACGGTAATCTCTGGTAATCTGTTGAAACTGACAAAGCATCAAGGTTGCCGAACAACGGTCTTCAAAAGGTCAAAGGAGGCTAGGCAGGGGCGCTGTGGCGTTGATGCACGAGAAAATCCTGAAAGGAGAACGTGAATATGAAACTGGGTGCGTAATATAACATCAGAGATCGCGATGCGATTTGATTCCTGGTTAAAACACCTGCTATCGACCAGGAGCTCCCCACTTCCATGTCAAAGCCAAGAACGACTACGAAGGGATCCTGGCCTCCGCCACTACCCCCAGACGAATCTGAGGAGGCACGGATTGCGCGCGAACGGGAGGAAGAAGAGGCGAAACGAGTTAGTGATTCCATTGACCGAACGATTGTGGCCGAGAAGGAGCGCAGGAAGCGTTCGAATGACGCAAAGATCCTTCTGTTAGGTATGTGCTTTCGGGTTTAATTTATGGAGTGCCCCTAACATGTTCACTAAGGCCAAGCGGAATCTGGCAAGTCAACCATCCTGAAGAATTTTCAGCTTCATTTTTCGCCAAAAGCCTTCCAAGCAGAGGCGAGTAATCTAAGTTGAGCTGGACCTACCTGCTGATCTGCCTATATATAGGCCGAAATATGGCGCCCAATCGTTCATCTTAACCTTGTCCGCTCCGTTAATTTCATCCTCAACTTCCTGTCAACCCGCCATGGTGGATTTCGCGACTCCTCATTGAGTCAGGGGCATGACCCTTTGAGTAACGACCTTCGACGACTCTGTATAGGCCTGGCGCCTCTACGGCAAGTTGAAGAGAGCTTGACTAAAGGAATATCTGGCTCCGGCGTCCCGGCCCTTATAGACACACCCACATATAATCCTGCCAAAGCCTCTGAAGTTGCCATACGTTCGGGTGCCGGATGGAGAGCATTACTTAAAGTTGGGCGGCAGTCAGAAATCGGTTCAAAGCCTTCAGGGAAAATAGACGACAAGAACCGGCGTATTTTGGCTGCTTGTGGCGAAGATATACTCAAGCTTTGGAGGGACCCGACGGTTCAGAGGGGCTTGAAAGAGAGGGAGATATCTTTACAGGAGCAACCCGGCTTGTGAGCATAACTTCAATTCATATTATTGTGGTAATGATACGAAAACCATATGTAGTTTCTTGGAAGACGTCCTCCGCGTAACCAATGACGACTATACACCAACTCCAGGTATTTGTTCCGGCTTCCTGGCTTGCTGTCCAACCTAATATAGAGCGGAGCCGACATTCTCCGGGCAAGAGTACATACTATTGGGCCCGAGGAACATCGCATTAGCGTGGAATCAGGTTCGCGGTTTCTTTTTGTTGAGCATACTCGAGTTTAATATGGCCTGAAGCGACCGACAATGCGAGGGAATGGATCATCTACGATGTAGGGGGCAGCAGAAGTCAGAGGGGTAAGCTGATGATCTCGTCTACCGGTCCATGTCACTGAGGAACCATTGACAGCCACCTGGGCTCAGTATTTCGAGGATGGTGTGTATCTCGTTAGGCCCCCTAATAGATGTACTGACAAAGGATTAGTCAACATTATCATTTTCCTTGCTCCTATGTCAGCTTTCAACCAGGTTCTTGCAGAAGATGAGCATGTGAATCGGCTGGTATGTGAAATCATTCCGCCCCTCTGTACTTATCTGAAGCGACCCACATCCGTCAGACGGATTCTCTAAAGCTATGGCAGATGATCTGCAGCAACAAGCTCCTAGGTTCAGTCGAGTTGATCTTATTCTTGAACAAGCTTGACATCTTAGATGCCAAGCTTAAATCAGGAGTATTATTTTCGAATTATGTCACGGCTTACGACTCGCGGCCGAATGAGACCAAGGCCGTAGCAAAATGTGAGCTGTTTTTTCGACTGGGTTGTATCTTGGAATTAATTTGACAATGAAGATTTGTTGGATATTTTCGTCACACTTCACCAGCAAAGTACACCCAAGAAACGGAAGATTCATCCCCACCTTACATGCGCTATTGTCAGTCATACCTATCTATGGTGGAGTCTCTATATTTATATCTCTCCCTGCAGGATACCCGTGCTACAGCTTCTATAATAGACCGGAGTGAGTCCGTTGTACACTCCCACACCCTTTATTCGCTCTGATATATCTTGTGTCCTTTTTAGTACACGAAGTCATAATGGTCAAGATTCTCTCTAATAGCAACATCCTATAATGCGCTTGAAATAATCCTTGTTGTTCTTCCTATGTATATGTATCATTAGTACTCACTGGGTGATGGCTGAATTTGGATGGCACGTTACTAATCACGTATTCTCGTCTCCTGTATTTTGGTGAGGTACACTCTGGTACAACTAGGCAACCCCTAAAGCCTAGTTATTCGGGTCACCGCGCTTGTTCGTTGTCTCTTACCGGACTTTTGGTTGCTCCAGCCCCTAAGATGTGCGTGATGATCATGTGATGTGGAAGCATGACGTAATACTGGCCACTGCTTCACTGCTGCGGCTTTCGTTGTGCTTTGCTTTGACTACAACACCATGGTTAGGTCTTCAGACGTTATCCTTATTCTCGTGAGTATATTCCGCTTGCAGCTGGGAATGTAGCGCTCATAACGCGTTTGGGGATGCAGGTTACGATACTGTTTCCTCCAGCAGCAGCCGCTATGGTGACGGGCTGCAGTTGTGACCTCCTGATCAACATCTGCCTCACCATGTACTCTTTTTGTCGCCCTTCTGTCCTTGAGCTGCCTTTGACATTAGTTTTATAGCCTTGGCTATTTCCCTGGCCATTTGCATGCCTTCTGGCTCATTTACAAGAAGATCCAGGCCGAAGAACGATATGGCAGTGGTGGTTTCCAATGTGCGCCATTCTCATGCTTTCTTCCAGCTTTCAGATTAACTGTTGTCATTTAGATGTTGGAAATGGCCACTACGAACCTTTATACCAAGGCATCAATCAGCCCTCGCAACAAGCGTACTATGGAGCGACTGGCAGATAGATTATGCAACTAGTTGGAACTTATATCCCACTGCACGGACGGCTAAATATCCTGGATTGTCATTGAGTATCCAGAATTTGGATATCTCGTTGTCTTTATTTTCCCTTTTATCTGAATTAATTGTTGTACAACCGCTTAACTATAAGAGATCGCTACCATCAATCACCGAACACACAACATCGAAACGCAATTATCTGCCACCAACAAAAGAATAACATATCACCTGAGCATTACAATCCTCATGAAACAGACTCGCTTTTAATTGCTTGAAACAGCATTTGCTGGTGATCGGAAGTATAATTATCTAAATATCAATGTCTCGCAACTTGCACACCAACTTGACGGTATTTTCCCAAGAGGAATGAATCAAAACAATCCGTCCCTGAACATAGAAGGCCTTCGTATACGAACTGAGGCGATGGTGAGCACTGATTTACGTTTCGTATGCCACGTATGGTTCCTATTCTTGAGATAAATGTATCGTGATATCATAGGTGTTTTATTCTGGATTCGAAATAACGTTAACTTCGAAAAAAATTGAGGAGACCCGGCAGATAGACCACAAAAGAAGTAAGTACGATCTTGAATACGACCAGAGAAATTCACAGTCCTTCCTCCAATGATAGGGTCAAAACAACGACGCTCAATGCGGGAGCTGTAAAATTGAACACCTGTCCCGCAGGAACCGACATCTTCGAAGGAACAACAAGGTTGGGCGTATCAGGCGAGTTGCTGGCACTGGTTGGTCCAGTCAATACCTCCGCCATTGCGGTAGTCGCCGCGGGCCCAAGCGCGGGTGGAAGAATGAACATCATATCGGCCCCCGCCGCTGCATTGTTGGAAATCTTCCAGGAGGCTTATTAATATCGAAGATGCTGTCTCCAGCAAGTGGCAAGATTATGCTTGCCTTTATAAAGATCTCGTTTGTTGAGGTTTTGCGGCTCACGCTCCAGAAGAGAGTCCCTGTGGGTGCGGGTAAAGTGCTAGGAATATATTCATCACCCTTGTTGGTACTGAAAAGCTAAATGAGGATAGTTCAGCATAAGTAACAATATGCGGGCTTTGTGGACACTTATCGTGCCTTCTGGACAAAGAAGCTGGTGGATCGGTAAACGGTGTTCGCACTAAAGGGTACCAATTAGGTTAACTGCTCCGGAAGCATGAGGGAGACGAACTCAAAACTAATGAGATTGGGCGTCTGGGTTGTATATGAGGCCCCGAGGTCAGAGTATATATAATGAAGGCACTTACCCACTGTGACCCAGACACGTGCTAGGTTGGGCCACATTGATCAGCTATCTTGGTCCCCTCGCAAGATACATACCTGTAGAAGCGGGGCGTATGACGCCGCAAACCTAGAGGATATTTAGGAAAAGTTTTTGGAAGAAAAGAAAGACAGATACACAATATCGCTGTTGCGTTCTAATCCGGTCATAAATGCACCCTCGCCGACAGCACCTATAATTATTAATGGATTTGTGCCATTACGACGAGGGAGGCTGTTACGAAAGCAAGCTTACTTTGGACAGTAGGGAATACAAGGCGGCCGGTAGCCGGAGTGCCGAAGAGGTTGTTAGGGTTGGTAGAAATTCCAGCGTACTCTCCCTAACATAGGTGTCGAGTATTTGTGATATGACACAGATACCAATATGATTCGTTTACCTCAAAGTATGTCGTACCGTCGCGCTAGAGCAGAGCGGTCAAGATTAGGCGTGCAATGGTAGAGATACAACGAACGGCAAAACTATCATAAAAGAAGGAATTTGTGGAGAACCACGCTGTTTTTTTGGATATGAGATTGTTGCTCCAAGACCAAGGGGGATTTCCTTGCTTACTTGGGGTTTGGTATACATGAATATCATATTGTGTGGGTTTCGGTGTTAACACAGGGCCCGAGGTCCTTGACGTTGCGATGTACTCTGCGATATGTAATGTAAATGAGCAATATTTACCGAAGGGAAAATAGTTACTCAAATGGGGGAAGGTAACAGTGAGGTTGGTTACAATAGTATTCCATCTGTTCTGATATCTGGGGGGTTCAAAATTGATCACGATTAAACGAGGAATTTCTGGGTAGTAAATACGTTGAGGGTGCTTGTCCAACAAAATCCTAGAGAGGGTGAGCGACGATTGGGGGTCTGTCGTAGTCGGGACAAACCTCGTTGCCAATCTCAACATAAAGCAAATTGAAGGGCTCCGGGTGACCAAGGGATGCACGTAGTGCCGCTACAGGGCTGTCAGACCAGTGCAAGGACACGAGCTAGATAGATGGTTGCGTACCGGGAGCGCTTTTGGAAGGATCTCCGATAACGAAGTTAATCTGTGTGAATGGCTGTAAGGCCAAGAAGGCGATTAAGAAAATGTTAGGCTTCACCTGGTCAATTGCCTGTTGGATATATGGCGCTAAGGCCGCACCAGTCACGCTTGTTCCCCCCAAGGCGTATCCTGAGGTGGTATTAATATCGCCTATGCGTGAGATGAGACGACACTCACCCGACCAGATAGCCATGATGGGTTGCATGCTTAGATCTTCACAGAGTAGGAGGTATTCAAGCAGTCCGAGGCCGCTGTAGGAAGAGCTGGTGAATATTGTTCCCCTTTCGACTGGGAGACCATACTCTGTGTTAACATAAGTCCAGTCACCCACGCGGCCTGTGAGGTCAGATGAGTACAGTGGAGGATATAAGCTTGAACGTGGGAGGGGTCTCACCGGGCCGGTCGATTAGGGGGCCGACGGTTTCGTTCCATTGCCATCGAGTGGCTGTTGTTTGGCCCTTATGTGAACAGTGGCATCGATAGGGAATAGTGGGTAAGGCAAAGATCGAGGCTTACCTCAAGGTTATTTCCACCTGGAAAGCGGAAGAATGCTGGTTTCATTTCAGCAAGAGCCTAGGATATACAAGATGCAGGGGGGCGAGAAGAGGGAAATGAGGATGATTGTTCACGGGGAACATAGGGAAACCCACCTCAACAATGTCCATCCTGAGCCCGTTGTCCCGTCTGTTATAGGTAGGCGGGAATAAAGACAGCAGGGCAAAATCTAAAGTCTGCCCTGCAGCTTGGACGCCATCGAGTGTTACTGTGAAATTATTCGACGAAGATGCCGGTGTGCTCGTGGGTCGGAGGGTTGTCGTGAGCTGCTGCCAGGTTGTCTGGCCGCCGGAGATGGGGATGGAGGTAGATGCAAGCTGAGTGCCGGTTGAGGTTTGTAAAGAGAGAGTGAGGTTTCCGGTGAAAGGAGAAGCTGTTGGGAACTTGTAGTACAGAGAAGCTTTATACGTCCAAGAAGAGTTAACGTTGATTCCTACATCGGGGAAGATGTTAATAAAACTCTCAACGACAGGGGGTGGAAAAGGGGACACACCCCAAAATCCCTCGTTTCCAAATCCAATGAGCCCTTGTGCGTTAGCTGGGATAGTTAGCTGGAGTGAGTTGGGGAGAGCAGCGGAGAGGGGAGATGAGTCGGCTATGACAGATATAGAGGCCGAATTGATAGGATGCCAAGCAAGGAGGGCAGCGGATGTTTCTGTATTTGAGTAGATATAAAAGCAATGGGGACGAATAGACAAAGAAATACGCACTTGGGGTAACCTGTTGGAATGCACGATTTTGGAGAACTGGAGAAAAGGAGGGGTCAGGGGGGAAGCGATGAGCGTAGGTAGGACGAACGTTCTGCGTACAGCCCACCATCGCCACTCTGGGTATTGGTGAGAGGGGTAGAGTTGTGTTATGGTTGAGCTTACGTGCTGTTGTAGGTTATCGACTTATTCGTTCATTGAGGATAAAGAGCTCACGCTAATATCCTAGGGTAACCCAAGCAAGGGAGAGCAAACAGATTCTAAACTGACGTGAATTCTCGATGCAATGGGGGCTCGCCTCAAACATTTGGCCAACTTTTGAGGGGTCGATTCAACTGGGCGTATGAAAAAAATACATGGTGCGCACATAAGGTACTAGGAAGAGCATGACTTGGGGTTGAGTTTATGGAGATGGTAGTAACAGCTGTTTGGCATAGGGAGCCTGTTGATAGAACCACAGCAAGCAGGATAAGCTTTGATAGTCGATACATTCTTTAGTGCGTAGTGTGTTGTTTTCAGGGGAAGGAATGTTAAATAGGTAAATCTTGCATGGGCCAGTGCCCGGCCCGTGGCGGGAAGAGGACTTAGACAGCAGGGATTAAACAGAGAGCAAAGGGAAGAGAAGCAAAGGGATTTAGAGACCGGGCCGTGGCTCAAGAATCTCAACGAAGTGGTCAAGCTTGAGGGAAAGTCGATGGGGAGCGAGGAATGATATTCAAATTCCAGAATAGTGAATAATCTCGGTGGGGTTGCTCGGGCATTGTAGGTAAGACTAGTCGTTTAGTATTAACAATTTAAGAGAACTTTGAGTACGCCGGACCGTTGTCAGGATGGGTTTTAAAAGTCTGGTGTCAAGGCATAGTCACTACTGTGTTCGACGATGACATCGTGTTAGAATCGGATATACTCGGTGATCGGAGATAAGGGTGGTGAATCATCTAATCAGATAACGCAATCCCTCTCCCTTCCCTTTGCCACCTCCCAACTGATCAATCGAAACATACCTCAGTATAACGGCAATGTCGGCGAATCCAACGTATAGTCATGTGGGAGCGACGATAGCAAATGTGAACACCAATAGGGTGTCGGAGGTTGGCGCATATTTGGATGCCGTGAAAACACATGCCGAGTCAACAGGGAGGCCAGCAGAAGTGTACGAGTGTTTTATGGAGGTTTTGGAGGGGCATAGGGACCAAAGGTGGGTACCAATCGCGCTACTGTGTGCAAACTTGCAGCTGACACGTGTGATGATTTTGTTGGGGAGTTTGGGGAGGGAAAATCTTCTCGCTCGGCTATGGTTATTGTTTGAGGGCTACCCGGCATTAATCAAGGGATTTAGCATGTTGTTACCGCATGGAGTGGGACTGCTGAAGGGGCGTGGGTTAGCCAAGTTGTAGATCGCCATTGTTCCTATTGTACTTTGTTTACGCGCTATTGTGCATTGTTGTGGGAATAGCTAATTTACGATCACGTGTTGTTGAAATGAACAGTGGCTTTGAAGAGCACCATCAAGTTTGTCGATGGCGGAGAACACCAGGCCGCTCGACACGCTCGCCAAAGTAGATCTTGCAAAACTAGCAAGGCAGAAACGGGCCCCGAAGAATACACGAACCCCTATGGCAAGCGACAGGATATACAATGCAGGATTCCCTGACGATGGAGCAGTCAGGACACAACTTATCAGCCCTCCACCAGAGGAGACTTTGAGCTTAAGACGGACATCTGTAAGCCATCTAGCTCTATAATGACTATATATCTATTTACAGGAAGGTAGCGATCGACACCGTTTACACCGTCGCTTCTCGCTGTAAACTCTGCTGCGGCAGCCGTTGCAAGCACGTCTATTGCGAAGCGCAAACGCAATGCAGCGCAGCCATTAGCAGCTGTATTCGAACCGCCGCAGCCTCTTGAGGCGACCCCGAACCCAAAACCACGCAAACAAACCAAACGGCTGCCTGTGAGCCATGACTCACCCACTCGTCGAATGGTGAGGCGAACCACGCCAATCCCACCGTACGAACCGCCAAGCGAGGTGTTCACCCCACCTAGAGAAGTTATCATGACACCGACTATTTCCAAGTCGTCGAAGCGGAAGACGGCAACCAAATCAAACGGAAGGCGGATGACGACGCCGTTGACTGTTATGATTCCTGCAGTCAAGAAGGAGATTCCTGCTATCGATCTTAGTGCGCCTATGCCCCCGCCCAGCCCAAGCGATGACCCTCTCCTTCTCTCCGGTCCGCTCGTACCGCCCTCATCAACGCCAACCCGCCCGCCTCGGCAACAAAGATCCGTCGGGGTTTTGACCTTGCCGCCTGTCGCGGTTGCGGAGTCCCTCCCTCCTTCCTCGTCCCCGGTGGATGACATGGAGGGTGTAACATCTTATTTTGACTGGGCTAGACACACGGAACCTGAGGGCTCAACCGACTATAGTATACTGGATTTCGACGGCCGCTCTACAGATGTTCCCGAGCATCCGTTGCTTGGCTTGAATCTTGACGATCTGCCCGCCTCAAGTGAAATTGGTGGATGGAGTGACAGTGACGATGGCGGAGAGGAAATGGAAGGTGAAGGAGAGTTTACTGGAAAGTGGAAGTTGGTCAAAGTCAGGACTAAGCTCGATCCACCAAGCAGTGCTACCAGAACTCGTATGGAGGAATGGGGTCGACCTATCACTCCATTCCCAAAGGACAAACTCGAACGGCTAAGTTTATTGAAAGAGGTGGATGTAGGCGAGGAACAAGTCACCGAAGCTGTAGAACAGGAGGACTTGCGGGAAGACTCAGATGTGGAGGACGTTGAGGTCGAGCGACTAAACTTATTGAATGAGGTGGACATGAACGAGGAACGGGCCACCCAAGGGACTACTGAAGTTATGGGACAGGAGGGCCTGCAGGAAGACTCAGTTGTAGAGGACGTTGAGGTCGAGCGACTAAATTTATTGGAAGTGGTGGATATGCACGAAGAACAAGCAACCGAGGGGCTCAATGAAGTTGTAGGAGGGGAGGACTCAGAGGAAGACTCAGATGTGGAGGACGTCGAGGTCAAGCGACTGGCCTTATTGAACAGGGTAGATGAGGATGAAGAACAAGCTACCGAAGGGCACAGTGAAGTTGTAGAACGGGAAGCTAGCACTGTTCTACCTAGGCAGAACGAGGACTTGGAAGAAGGCTTACATGTGGGTATTGTTGGGGCAGATATTGAAACAGCTCAAGTCGAGGCAGATGATAGCTCTGACGATGACGGGAGTGATGTTGACTTGGGTGTGGTGAAAATTACAAGCGCGGATCCGAGAGCTGCCGCGAGAGCGGCTGCTATCCTGAAACAGGTTAGTCGCAATTTTATGTCGTTATTATAGCTGCTTAGAGTTTTATCTTATAGCACGATTACGATTGTTTCACCAAGATTTCCCTAAAGCAGAAACAGCGCGGGCGACACTCACATTCAGGTGTCGATAGTTTGGCAAAGGGCGCGAGACGGAGGAGCGTCGTGGAAGCAGGGATAGTCAAGGGTGGGGGGGGAAGGAAGAGGCGGGCGACCCTGGGGATGGGCGTTATCGGTGAAAGGGTATTTATCCCGGGAAGCCCTTCAACGACGTTGCCTGAGTTGTTGAAAGAAAGCGAGGCGCAGGTGCTAGCTGTTACACCGGGGAAAGGAAAGACCCCTGATAGGGGTGGGCAGGAACGAGATCCATTTAAGACGCCCTTGCCTCTCAGGCATGGTGGGTCTGCGTTGCGTCGCGAGGTTGTGCTGCCCAGCAGAGAGGTAGAAGCTGGCGAAAGGGAATGGACGAAAGAGGAGTGGAAGTTACTTGATGGGTGCTTCACGGATGAGAGATTGGAGGCCGGGATACGATTAGGCATGGACTTTGGGGACGGCCTGGCGGCTGTCGATTATGTGAACTTGAAGGACGTCGTAGACAGGTTCGTGCATATGATGGGGGGTGAGGAAGCTGTTACCGCTTTCGGCGACGCATGGACGAGGTGTGTCTTCTCGCTGATCCGTTTCACTTAACTTGTACTTATACGCGGTTTACAAAGGGAGAATCTATTCCAACGAGCCAAAGCGTTACAGAATAAGCAACGTTCTGGTAACGTTGCACCGCCTGCCACACCATATACCCCTAGCCCTAGCGCGTTTAGCACGAGCCGAAGGGTCCCCTCGATGGATGTGCCCGACTTTACTCCCCTTTCCAGACGTGCTCCGCTTCTAAGAAAGCAGCCGAAACCCACCCCCTCGACATCTGCACCTTCTACTATTGGAAAACGTGTCAA
>CEMJ01390057.1:0-25452 GCA_900068955.1 Clitocybe nebularis | reverse complement strand
CCCCAGGTCTGAATCTCAGTTCCTGGGCCGCCCGTCTCCCTGGGCGCAACATCGGTATCGTCTAAATTTCCCGTTTTGTTGTCATTCCAATCAGACATACCATATATCATTTCTCCGGTTATCGGGTCTATAGACTATAGAAGCTATGTTGTAGCATAGCTATAGAAAAAGAACTCGGGAACCCTTACCCCCAAACATTCTAATGATCCAATGCTCGTGGATCTATCACTGGTTGGCTGCCCAACCTTAAGGAGTCTGATGCACCATGTCACGACTCTTGTATGGCACAGCCAGAGCTGCCAACTTGGTGTTGTGTTTGTGTTTGGAATACGGAAGTTGTAGTCGCCGGACAGGGTTATGTTGCGCATTCTTGTATTGTGTTTGTTCTTGGTTTGCTCCCATTGTTCTATGGCAGTTCACTTTCCCGTCGGCGAAACGCCCCCCCCAACCCGAACCCATTAGTGATGATGCTAATGATGCTAGGGTTTTCCCACTATAAATAGACGCCTGGCAGGACAGAACAGGTAGTATTCAAAGCCGATATCTTCCACTCCAAACATCTGATGATGTAGGGCTCCTCCTATCGATGAGGGTGGGTGATGATAATGATGATTGCATGTGCCACCTAGTACTGCGGGGAAGCATGTGTTTTTCCCATATAGATATCATCATCGGCCCAGTCCTCCGCGGGAAGAGCGAGCTTGTCGCTTAACAGGTACCACACAGGTGTAATGTTGATGATGACATCTGATTCACTCCCCCTCGCATCTAAAAATACACCGTCCGTGCTCTGTGTAAGTATGATACAGCACCAATTACGAACTGTGCATTGCGGGAACGCTCCAGCCCAAATGCCCGTGAAAAAAAAAAGTTTCATTTCAGTCATCCGCGATTAATTTGCATCGGACCCTCTCACAGGCCCAACAGGGTAACCATTCCAGAATCCATTCTTGTCCCAAGGGGTTGTTGATGGGACAGGCCAAGGAGCGCGGATGCTTGGTCCAGGATCGTCACACACACACCAGGTCCATACTTGACGCGGGGTTACAGTTATATTCGAACATCTATCTCACACGCAAATCCCTTGATAATTTTGCATTTTCTTAGCTAACCGCATGGGTTGTGGTTGTGTAGGTTGTGAGCACATGTCCCCAGGTTCACGCCGGGTTCACGTTTCTTAAGTGCGTCGCACTCTCAAACGCGTAGTTACTGAACTCTGTTCCGGACGGACGGCGACGAAAAAAAAAAACGACAACTCCTGGGCGGCTCCTAGGTGCCCCGTTTTGGGTCCATCGCCAAAATACATATACACCCACACACCCACCGCCACCGACGCAGGAGGGACATCGCATCAAAATGATGGGTGTGTGTGTGTGTCTTTCTCCCGCAAAAAGTGTGATAGTGGATGGTGGACAGTGGAGTGAGCGTTGGGCTTGGGCGGTTGGGGTGTCTCGTATATAGATTATGATCGTGATCGTAATTGTGATCGCACAGATCACAGTAACAGCACCCGTGTCGAACAAGGTATAAGTTATCACCCGAACCCTGGATTGTGCCCCTCCCCCCGGGCCCAGTACGGGTTTGTGTGTTTGGATGGGTATGGAGATGGAGATGTGGGCTTGACAGCGGTTAGGATTTCGAGCGCTGGCGGATAAGAGAAGAGACAGAGACAGAGAGGGGTCGGCTTACCAAAGCCGGACTACCACGGGGCGGGCAGGAGTGAAGAACGGTTGTTCCGCGCAGGTTTCGAACGTCGACGTCGGACGAGCTGTCGTCCCCCAAAAAAACACGCCACAGGGGGGTGTATATGGATGCGTCGCCACTTGTCGCCACTTGTCGGGTTAGGTCGTGGCGTGGCAACGGGGGGGGGAGGGGATCCTCCATCATGGCCCAAGAAGGGTGTTTCGGTGACCCAAAAGGTGAGCGTCGCCCCTGAGGCCTCTCTCCCCTTCCCTTTCCCCCTTCAAGGGCGCGGGTTAGGCCCATTCGGTTAGATTCAGCGACTACATTGATTCCATAATTTCAACCCTCCAGAACGTCCCATGCCCCATTCAGCCAGTGCAGCTTCCAGCACTTGCCAGCCTTGTCCTCGGGTTGTTCTGCTCTCTCTTGGGGGCGGGTATCTTTTTGTTGGGTGATGTGATGCGTGAGGGCTTCCAAAGTCAAGAAGGTTGGTTGCAAGGGCTGATAAGTGTGACTGATACCATGATGATAACAGCCTCGTTGAAGGCACGATCCCAAGGCGGCGGAGACTGGTATCGAACAATGTACCTGACCTGAGCCTGCCGTCATTGCTGTCATGGACACTTGGGTCTATATATAATATATGCAACCTGGATCTTCTCTGGCGTTCAGGCTCGCGAGTCGGAAGATTTTGGGAGACCTGAGCTAGCCTGAGCTCCTCAGGTAAGCATTCATAGTGACCGGAGAAGAAGGTAACATTCATATACTTGTACTGATTCGGCTTGACAGCAGGAATTTTGCCACCTTGAAGGCTAGTTGGCTCGTTGGATTCTAGTGGATTTTCGTCTACCATTTATGCCACCCGAAGATTTGGAGCCAAGAATTTGTTTCAGGACTTACCCATAGCTATGACCGAAAAGGGACTGGGCGGTCCTTGGAAAATGAGATTTAATCTGAAAATAGAGTGGGGGTTTGGGCGGGGCGGGGCCGGACCTTCCTTTTCCAGCCGCCGAAAATATCATTTCGGGTTGATGGACTGATGGAAAGCGCCGGTGCCGACCACAAAGAACCTAAATTACAATTTTGTCAAAATACGATCTAGCTCGCACAGGCCAATAAATCCTTCTGTCATTGTATTCGCACTCTCAACTTACCATCCTTGTGAAGCCGCCGGGGGGTGGTTCCCTCCCAGACTCCAAGAACCCCTGTGCTTGGCTTGGAAGATTAAGGGTGTGTGCGAGATCAAGAACATTTTTGGGTACGGGATGACATGTGCATATTATATTGCTTCCACTTTAATAAGCCCTGTAATGATCACAACATACCCTGATGCTTGATGGTAGGAGCTTCTCCAATGGGGAATATATAACCTTCGGTCACACCGTCGCGTGTCTCTTTCTTTTATTTTCAACCTTCAACAACCAACTCCTCCTCCTCCCCCTACTCCGTCCATCCAACTTGCGCCCCTCATTCGCCATCGGGCTCGTGTAGCTGGGATGCCGATCAAGCTCTTCCACGAAGACGACCCCCTCGCGAGGGTTCTGGAACCGCCGCCAGACGAGACGTCGGAGCAGCGCGAGGCGAGACTGGCTGCTGAGGCAGATGCTAAGGAGGTTTCGGATACCATTGACCAGGAGTTGGAGAAACTGGGCGCGGCGGAGAAAAAATTGCCTAAACCAGTGAAGGTGCTTCTGCTGGGTACGTGTGTTAGATACATGGAATATCCGGTTATCGTCACGACAACTTTTTTTTTTTTGTCTTCTTGGTGATTTTCAGGCCAGAGCGAATCAGGTAAGCCGCTCCGAAATCTATCTCCGTAGGCCCCTCTATTCAGAACTTTTGGCAACTGTTGGACAGGAAAGTCAACGACTTTGAAAAGTACGCCCCGGTTTGTTCTAGAGCGTCCAAGGTTTTTGACTTTTCACATTGCTTTGCGTTATCAGACTTTCAGATCATGTACGAGCCGAAAGTGAGCCGTTTGGCGCTTCTGTCGAATCTTCCCCGCTCACGTCAGGATCTCGCTTGGATTAGGCATTCCGGACCGAGAGAGCATCGTGGCGTGCTGTCATCCAATTGAATGTTGTCCGCTCCATCCATCTCATCCTAGATGCCATAACTCGTGTGCAAACGAGCAACAGCCCGACATCATCCCGTGATACCCTGAAAAGCACGCCGCAGCTCACACCAGAGCTTCTAAAGGTGAAGATGCGATTGTCGCCTCTGTTGCAGGTCGAACAAGTCCTCACTCAGCGGCTTACCCCTTCGGGGTCGGGGGAAAGCGAGCCGACCCAGCTAAACCTTTCATACGCTGAACGGTCTAAAAATATAATCAAAGAGGTGACTGTCAATTCCACCACCCAGTGGAAGAGTGCATTCAACCGCCTGCTGTCGTCAACGGACGAGGTTAACAACGAGAACCCCGATGATCAGGGTATAAATTTGGACGACCCCAATGACCCTGGGGTGATCCTCAATGCCTGTTCTGAGGACATGATAAGACTGTGGAGCGACCCCATAGTTCAGCAACTTTTGGAGAAACAGAATCTGCGCTTAGAAGAATTGGCTGGTTTGTAAGTTAGATTCTTACTCGGTTCTCTTGACAATCGGGGATAAACCCCTCGTGACAGCTTCTTGGATTCGCTGGATCGAGTGACATCTCCCACATATGTGCCCACAGATGGTAGGTGCTTTATTTTCTTCTTCTGACGCCACACGCCACCTGACAACTAATCTGTTCCTGCAGATGATATCCTACGTGCACGGCTCAAGACACTAGGTTTGGACTTCCTTTTTGACCGTGAAAGACTAGACCCCCCTGACCGCGGGAAATTTTGTAGGAGTGACAGAACACAAATTTACGATATCATCAGGTCCGTATCTAATTGACTGTTCTGTCAACTTCGCCATTTATTTGTCGTGGACCCCCATTAGGTTCTTCTACGGGTCGAGATTGGCGGGTGTATGATGTAGGGGGACATAGGTCGCAGGTAATGCATCACCGCTTCTCAAATATATTTACGCAAAAACTGATCCCTTGGGTGACAGCGAGGTATGCTAATGACTTGACCGAGGTTTTGCCACGTTTCTTGATGCGAATAATGCAGCTGCCTGGGCTCCCTATTTTGACGACATGGATGCTATTATTTTTTTGGCACCCATCAGGTGGGTCTAAAGTATTCCGCCGGCATCTTCACATACCCACTATGTTGCCAAGTTGTTTTGATCAGGTTCTAACCGAAGATCACAAAGTTAACAGATTGGTGGGTTCATCCATATCCCGCGATTCTTGCGTTGCCAAATGAACGAACGAACGGGGTCCCTCAGGAAGACTCTGTCAAACTATGGACGTCGATTGTGTCGAACAAACTTTTGCAGCATACCAACATCATCCTTTTCCTCAACAAGATTGATATCTTGAAGACAAAGCTAGCTTCAGGTATCAGGCTAGCTGACCACGTAGTCTCCTTCGCCGATAGGCCGAACGACTTTGATTCAGCTTCGACATGTGAGTGCAAACATCCTTTCTTGCCCTAGTCAATAGTTATTCATAGTCTCGTCGTGATAGATCTTCGGAAGAAATTTGGTTCGTCATGACAATTCATCCTTACTTCTTGGTTCTGACATGGATCTTCCTGATTGGCTTTGGCAGCGGGGATCTCGAAGGAAAAATCTCCTTTACCACGCCCTTTTTATTGCCACTTGACTGCGGTGACGGTTGGTTCTTTATTTCTCATAGGTAATTGTTTGGCTCATGGCGGTGTGTAGGATACCACGTCGACGAGATTCATCCTTACAAACAGTACGTGTCATCGGCGCAAGGTTCCCGTTAATTTCTGAATTCTTATTTTTATTCGTTCAGTTAAAGACATGTTGATGAGGCGGAACCTTACGGAATCGGCACTGATCGCATAGGGATGACGGTTTTTTTTGTATTATTTTCCCCGGCCATCTTTTTGACACGACCATTATTATGAACTTCACGATGTAGCTTGTAAGATACCTGTCCCATTATACACCCTGGAATAGACATATCAGTCGTCCAAATGTTGGCGTCTGTTTGATGGGTTAGAATACCACAACATCGGTAAGGATATAGGGTAGACGTTGGCAGTACACTGTAGAAGCTTACAAAGATGCCTTGCGGTCCCGGATCTGCGTTTCGAGTCCGTGATCACTTATTTCGGAGAACTCTATATCTGGCGTCCAGCTTTTCAACTTCGCGTCTCGCCACCATAGACTCGGACGACCTCCTCCAGCCGGTGACCTTTCCCATCTTATTTCCATCTCTCCACCTAGCAAGCCCCGGGCTCCTGCAAGAGCGGGATTCCAAACCGCAGTTCCGATACAGCTTTCCTGTTGCCCGAGATCGATGTCGCCGGAGTCAGGGATAGGGGGTATATGTAAAAGGAATAACGGAACAGGCGATGACTGAGCACGGAGGACAGTGGCCTTAGTAAAGGGCGATTCGGATATGAGAAGCGCAACTAGTGGGTGCTGTGTTTGGTGAAACATGGTGTGTATATGTGGGTTGGTCGTTTCTGGAGGCAGAGCCCCGACGGACAAGGATATATAACGGTGCATTACGCCTTCCATCTCTCGTACATACTTGGGACTAGTTTTCTTCTTTTCGGCTTTGCATTGCGCGAGAACACGGAAGCGTCTGCGTTCGTGCTGGGAACCGGAGCCCGTGAAGGGAAGCCACCACCACCCGAGGAGATCGATTCCTCCATCTGATTTTCCGCCTACGCGTCGGAGGGACATGGACATGTGGTCCTGGAGAATATTGAGTGAGCGCTTCTCAAATGCAGTACCGCGTTGTGTGGTTGAAGGGGGAGGATCTGGTGTAATAAATGTTGATAATGAACGTGTTGCAAAACGCCCCGCTCCTGGTGACATGGCTGGGATAAAGGGCAAGGGCAAAACCTGTTCGAAGGGCCTGTTAGTAAGTAACTCGTTATTTTCAAATTAGGAAATCGGATGTTGACGTAGGTTTGGTGTTATTTTCCCACCTCTAATTGTACAAGTGATAGGTAGTGGCCAGATAGGCTCACTGCCCCAGCTCCGGGGGACCATATCCTAATATTTCCCAATATCCTCCCTGCCGTGTCCGTCATCGTCTTTTACTTATCAGCCCGACAGACTCCGACGCAAGACGCGCATGACCTTTGCCTGCATCGGATTGTCCACGTTTGGCTGCTGCCTCCGATATTCGTTCCTTACAGTACATGGAGATGAGCCCAAATCCTTTCACTTGAATTATACTGTTTGCACTGTTACGGTACATTAAGCAGCGGGTGACCATTGGTCAGTTGCTGCCTCTAACTTGAAACACAGTTCCTGCTTATTTATCACAACTACAATATTAATTCAGTTCCTGTTGACAGTCTGCGAGGCCGCATCAATGGATTTTCACAGCACGTGTACCCACAAGGCTGTGCAATATCATAGGTGAAGAGAATCAGATACACCCAACTCTTCCATAGAAAACCGACCATGGCACAACCAGCGGATGTTCAAAAAACTTTCATCACCCTTGCATGGCAATTGTGAGTCCATATATATTTGGTATCAAGGCCGACCCGACATGCCTGTTGTTCTAGATGGCTATTGAATGCTGGACATTGTTTATCCTGTGTCCTTGTTGCGTGACTGATTTTCTTGGCACCATGATATCCCTAGTGTTTCTCAGTTATTTCCGTGACGATCCTAGTTCTCGATCACTTTCTGACATTTGGCGATGAAGTTGGTTTTCTCCTTGGTTGTCGAGCACCTGGCTGATTTGTCCATCCATATTGGATAGATCGAGTTTGTTTGGCAAAAGACGATAACAACTCGTAAGTTCTCTTATTCTGATGTTGACAATCTCTCTCTAATAAAAGTACCAGCCATGATGTTTTTCATCCTCAATCGTTACTTTGCTTTGATCGGTGCAGCATTTATCACAATATCTTTCTTTGTGTCCCACTGGGATCCTAATGTGAGTCGCATTCAACTCCAACTTAAGTAGAGCGTGTCCTAATTTATGGCGATTAAAACCTTTCCGGAAACATAGAATAATATGTTGAGATTTCTTACTTCCCTCGTTATTTAGCTTAGTGTTGACCCACGATTTGGTGACAGATGTAATAATTATGTCCGTTTCCAACTTTCCTACATGATTATACCTGTCATGATAGCTGAAATCATGATTATTCTGAGGTAAATCGACCATCTCAATCATAGGCATAATGGAATACTGATAATATATATGTATATCCAGAGTTTGTGTCGTCTTTAATACACAGAGAGTCATCACAGGTCTTTTGGTATCAGTGTGGATAGCGCAGCTAGGTTCGATGATTTTTATATCCATAATATCTAAACGTAGGTCTTTTGGGGGATTGATTTGTCCTGTGGCTTATTTCTGGAAAATAGCCCTTGTCATGAAAATAGGTCCTATTATATCTAACCAGTGCACTGTTCACACGAGTGCTAGCCCGTTTGTATATCCGCACAGCACCTTCCCGCATGCCTGACCATAGTCCTAGACCCCATCTCAGAATTATATTCAATGTCCCGACTGTTGCCTTCGATATACTGGCAGTGTCGCTTTTGATTCTTGGCCTATATTGGCTTTCACGATGCCGGGGACTTCCCTTGGCAGAGCTGATCTTTCGGGATGGTATCCTGTACTTCGCTGTTGTGGTTGCTGTCAATGTAGCTTGGACCGTCATTGCTATTGTACTGCCAGTAAGTCCATCTTTTCTGACATGGGTTTCAGATATTTTGATTACTCGTGGAAGAACGGGGCCTCGCAGCAAGGCTTGGCTTTGTACGCATTCAGTTACATCCAAATTGTTGGGTTGCTTACATGCTCCTCGTAATAGGCCTTGTTCAAAGTATGTCTCATTTTGGGGTGATATTTGAGCTCAAGAATTCTCAGTTTAACGGTCATCATGGTTGGACGACTGACTCTCAACCTTCGTAAATATCAACAGGGCCAGATTGGGTCACTTCCTACTCTGAGTAGCTTGGAATTTAGAAATGTAGCAAAGTCGGAGGCCAGTAAGAGGCGTCTCGGTGGTGGATTAGTGACGGGGGAGGGTGCGGCATAGGACGTCCCATTATGCAGGCTGTAAAGAGACACATACCATAAAGCTATTTTCAGTATGTCATCATAAATTAAAGTCGAATAGTGGTGGAGTCTTACAAAATTAGTCAGACGACGCATATGCTCCGCCGCGTCACTCTATCTCCAGTCGCCTTCGACTCGTCTCGTGCCCCTGAGATAGATCTTGGCACCATGGCATACCAGAATGTTCATCCATCTTGTAGCCAATGCCAGTGCTGATTTGATTTAAGAAAGTACACTCTACCGCAGGAAAATTCGGGCTGCTTACCTCTCACTTGTAAAGAGAACGACTCTACCAACCAAGTTCAACTTGTGAGTCGGTCAAGGGATTGAATTTATATCTGCGTAATAACTCAAGGTTAGAAGCGAGTTAAGAAGTTCACCCCTACTCATGTATGTATGTCTGGTCCCTCTAAATCTGAGGTGGGAAATATGACTGTAGGAGAGGTAAAACTCACTGTGGACCACGAATATTGCACTGTTTTCAGTCAGGCACGGTGCGCAGATAAGCTGTTATTCTGGAGCGACAGGTCTAGAAGTCGTGGAAGGGAACCTGGGAATTGGATGTTCAAAGGTTATTCTACATTATGTTGAGGGTATCAAGTGAAAGCGATTCATAGTTATTCATAAGTCTACACCTAGAGAGTCGCAGTTCAATGGACAAAAGATATCAACAGTGGTATTATCGTTGCTTGCACATATTTGTTTGTTCGTCGATCTCATGGTGCCTGGATTTGTGGTAAGTACTGAAACTTTGCGATACATAACTTAGTCTACTCACGCTTGCTTAAAGCCAGGAGGCGTGATTGCACCCAAGAAACACCGGCAAAACAGCCCTCTTCACAACTATCTGATTACAAGATATCTGACTTTTGGGATTTTTTTTTAATCACCTTGCGTGATGTTGATCAAATGTTTCCCATGGTTGATCTCAGTGTGCCACAGTCCACCACGGTCACTCAACCCACATTCCCTCGACGGCGATGGGTAACCTCATATCCCGGAATTTTGACCCATCAACAGACTTGGTCGATCTATACGGAAAAGTCGCTATTGTGACGGGTGGAAAGTGAGATATTTATCGCATCTTCAGCCCAGGTGTGCACAGCGCGAAATGTCAGATCTTGTTGCCAGTAGTTTTATCGACATATGCTGTAGCGAATGCTGTGGCAGCTCACCTCCGACTGCTTCGCGTGTCCTCAACTGCTGACGATGATTTGTAGTACGGGGATAGGATACGCGACCGTCCAGCACCTCGCCCGCAGTGGCGCGAAAGTATATCTCGCAGCAAGAGACGAATCTCGTGCAATTGGGGCCATATCACGCTTACAAGCGGAAGGCCTGGGCGGTGGGGAAGTCATATGGCTGAAACTGGATCTGAGCGATCCAAGGGATGCTCAGAAATCTGCTGAGGATTTTCTGAGGCGAGAAAAGAGGCTTGACATCTTGGGTAGGTTTTTATCATGTACTTGATAAGTATCTGTTCCTGATAGGTCGTTACAGTAAACAACGCTGGAATGTGGGTAACTTGGGTTCTTTGAGGTGTCATTCGCACTCAAAGTTGGCTTATTCAGGGTTTCAGCACCATTTGAAAAGAACTCGGATGGCAAGTACTGAATTGTATCGCTACCTTCTCCGGGCTTACATCACTTCTAGGATTATCGACCATGGCAACTGTGAAGTATTATTCCTCGCTTAATATACAACAAGCAGCCATTCACAAGTTTATATTACAGTTACATAAGTCCATTCGTGTTCACTCGTGCACTCCTTCCACTCCTCGCAGAGACCGCCAAAGAGCCCCAATCTGATATTCGCATTGTTAATGTTCGTCCTCTCTCTTATTGTTCCCGGGGGGGTTCTAAGACTGACTTCGCCGTAAGGTTTCTTCCATTGTACACAGACTTATATCATCCTCCGTAACCTTCAAAAAGATCGAAGATTTCAATGTCACTTACAGGTTTCATATTCTTCCTGGTCTTACACGATATGGTAAGTTCATCAAAATTTATGGTGTGCGCAATCTTTATGAAGCTACGTGTAGCTCACTCAAAATTCATGGCCATAATGTGGACAAGATCCTTACAGAAGCGTTTTGATGCAGCTGACCCACCAATCCCTATAACTACCATTGCGATACACCCAGGTGGTGTGGATACATTTACTCATACATGGCCATTTCCTCGATTCTCGAGATGGCTTGTCGGACTAGTGATAGCGGATCCTGTGCGTGGAGCGTACAATTCGGCGTTCGCAGCTGCGTCAAAGAAGATCGCGGATAACAGGAACCAATACAAGGCCGTGTACCTCGAGAGTCAGCCTACTGGGAGAATTACGAAACTAGGAAAATTGGTGTCAGATGATGCCTTGGCAGAACAGTTGTGGGGAACAACAGAAAGATATCTGGAGCAGATTGGTCTATGAAGCCGTATATTTATGAATCTTGTGGTATTTCGGTACAGGATGTATATCTCGTTGTTGGATCTCTTGTAACTGATTTATGGGCCTGCGTAGCCTACCTAATGCTTTTGCTATGCCAACCACCCTCTCGCCTCTCAATCAACTATATTGCGATTTAGTTACGGTTATGTATGATTTATCTTAGTCGACCGGCCCAACCTTTTTCGCCCGAAGAACGCCCAAGGGTGTCTTCTCACAAATACTGATAGAACCCCTTTCTACTTGACAACCTTAATAATCGGAACCCCCGCTACGAACACTAAACCGCAAGCAGTACATATTTGTCTGTCGAAGTCATTCTGACCTTGGATACTCGGACACGATTGAAATCTCTGAAGGTGAGCTCAGCCTATGCCCTCCCCCAGATGATGCGAACTTCACTACGATGGAGAGGCTCATGCCTCGGTGAATCCCTAGGCCTGCGACTCGTTCTGGTATATTTTCAGATGAAAGGGCCAGGCCAAGAACGGAAAGTTAATGAATCCTATTTCTATCTTTGCGAGTCTCGTACTGATTGAATTTACCTGTGCAGAGAGCAGGGCGTGTGAAGTTCAGGAGATTTTGTCCAGCTGCCCATTCAGCCGAAATGCCCCTTCGACTTCAAAATTCCATAATAAACGTTGGTTGAATAGAAGTTGTTCAAAGTAGCTCCATCTGATCGTCACATTTTCCTGACAATATATCCCAGTGATCATTGTTCGCTTAGGATGGATGCACCGTATCGCCCGAAAAATTCATCAGTTTGATGCCGATACTTAATGCAAGCCGAGTGCCTTGTGTTTCGGGAAACTGTTGTGTACCGTCCCGAGTATAAACGCCACAGGGTCTGTCATAATGGTGGCTTAGACTGCTCGAGGTGCCGTAAGATTCGACATATCTGAAACTGATGCTGGTGTTGGCTTAAATATACCCCTGATACGAGATGGCTATGTCCTGTGTCCTGTGAACACGTTCTACAACTGATTGATTACTGAAATGAAGTACGCTTAGGCTTGGATACTTAATCCATTTTGGTGTGCCATGGTCGGACTATCTGTGTCGAACTATTACATCCCAATATCCTTCAATATGTTCTCTGTTGTATTCCAGAGCGCCTCCGCTAGATCATCCCTCTTTGCATTTTCGCTTGGTTTATTTATCAGCCCGACCGGTTCCAAGTACACTCCCTTGTACATTTCAGGATTGCTCCGAACCTTTGGGGACGCGGCCGCAAAACAAGATGTGTACGCGCCCAATTCTGTTCCGACAAAGAATATCGCCATGAGGATCTTTGCCAACGTAGGATACGGGGTTCGGTCAGCCCAGTTATTAACTTCCCCAGGATGAAGAGATATGCATGTTATTGCTGCCCCAGAAGCATCCAGACGCTTCTGTAGTTGTCTGCTCCATAGTAAATTCGCGAGCTTGGTCACACCTTGGACTCAAGTTATCATCTGTACTCAATGGCACATCCTATGGACTTACTATAGCGGGCCATATCTGGCCAGAAATCGTCTGCGTATTCGCCATTTAAATCATCAAGACTGTCAAACTTGATGCCCGGAGCAGCCGCGCGACTATTACGGTGTGCATTAGACGATAACTGTCAATCTGTCAGAGCGCACAGTATGGGGTTGGATCTGGTGCGTACCGTGATAATGCGGACATCCGCATTAGGTTCCTCCGAGGTCTTGATGAGAAGTGGAAGCAGGGTTTGAGTGAAAACGAATGGACCGAAATAGCTAAGGTACAGGGTCAACGATGAGTCAGGGTAAGATTGTCAAAATCGTACTTGACAACCATGAGTGAGGATATCCCTATATCATTCTGATTAGTTGGACAATCAAAACAGGAACAAGCCCACCGTCTGTTGTTTTCATGTACGGCCCAAAGAGCCTAGGTGACAAGATCCCGTCAATGTTGCGAGATAGAGTTGTAGGAGTATTACAAACTGTGCAGCATTATTGACTTTTGGAGTCACAACACTATTATAAGACAAGAACGGCCTTGCGAAACAACACAGCTTCACTCACCCAGGACATCCAATCGTGTCTCCCTCTTCATGAACTCTTCTGCAGCTTGTTTTGCGGATCTTGGATCACTATAATCAACTTTGAGCCAGATGACTTGACCATTTCCGGGGCCCAGCCCTTCTTGTTCTAACTTCGCAATTGCTCCGGCCGCTTTCGACTCGTCTCGTGCCCCGAGATAGACCTTGGCACCACGACGTGCTAGGACCTTCACGGTTTCATAGCCAATGCCGGTGCTGGTTTGACTCGAGTAAGTTTATTCTACCGCAACACTTCGGGCTACTTACTTTCCGCCTGTGACGAGAATAACTCTACCGGTCAAATCAAGCAAGTCGGTCGAAGGATTGAATTTGTATCTGCGTGATGAAAAGAAGCCCATGATTGGAAGCAGGTTGAGCGTGTGTCCATCGCAGGACTCCTGCTAACGTATATATGCCCGAGGGGATCGCTTTAGGTAATCATGTGCACACCGAAATAAACCGGGCAACGCGGTCACGGGGTACGGTCAGGGGAATATTGAGGTCAATGCTAAGTTCAACGCCGGCATCGGTTTCCGATATCCCAGGCGGTCTAGGCCTGCGCTTGGGGCTATACACGGTATTCGCCCGAAACGCAGCAGGGTATTGGCATGAATACCGGGCCCGCTCTGCGCACAGGGTCCGCAACTGCTGGTCCACCAAGCCATCAAGATCTTGTCCGCATTATAGCTATAAATTTTGAGTGAGCTACAAGTAACATCACAAAGACTGCGCATGCCACGAGGCATTGGGCTTACCCATTTGGACAGCCACATAACACTGGTATCGGGGGGGGGGGGAGTTGATGTTCTTGATAACTGACACACCCCTAGACAAAGCCTCTTCTCGTCTAAATTCCGTTACGGGTCCCGGTGCGACTCGGTGGCTCCCCTGGAGCAGAGCACAATGTATTACGAGATAAATGTTTGTGGTAGGTCGCACAGGGAAGTGCGCGCGCCTCCACCCTCGGATGACCGGCTCCTGCATCGTTTGCCACAGTTCTGAAAGCGTCTGATTCTGGGCCAATAATCTTCAGGCGATAGTTGGGCGATAGGCAGGGACGAATGGAGAATGACCCAGTTGAGACAGGCACCAGGGCCTCCATCCTGTTTGGGTCCCGGTGGTGTTGCATATGAAGCAAAAAAGCCATGTAGCTCGACGAGGAGAATGGCGGAAAGGCATTGAAGGTTGGAAGAGCATCTACATTGACACAGTCTCCGGTAGTCAATATCTGTTAGTACATCTAATGTTGTTGAGTGTTGGAGTTCGGAGGTGGGACAGCATTTACAGGTATTTCGTGTTGCGGAATCCAAAAGATATGATTCTAAGCGCTGGGCGCCGAGGTACCAGTCGGTCGTGTCCTTCAGCGCGTTTACTTAAAGGGAGAGTGACTCCACAATATGGCTGCCTGCCAAAGTCTTGCATCGGCAAGCCACGCGAGTCCCACGCGAGCAGATTTCTGGGTCCGAATTATGATAGACCACGATCTATCGTTGCCACACTCCAGAAGAACAACTTATTCATACTTGACAATAAGACATCGAAGATACATGCGAGTCGCAGTGTGTGATTTCACCTCTAGCCCATAATTAGAACTAAACTCGGATAGTCTTCGGACTGGATTCAATAAGGTGGTCAAGTCATCTGTCGAATTATTACATCCCAATATCCTTCAATATCTTCTCTGTCGTACTCCAGAGTGTCTCCGCTAGATCATCCCTCTTTGCATTTTCACTTGGTTCAGCTATCAGCCCGACTGGTTCCAAGTACACTCCCTTGTACTTCTCAGGATTACTCCGAACTTTTGGGGATGCGGCTGCAAAACAAGACGTGTATGCGCCCAATTCTGGTCTGACGAAGAATATCCCCATGAAGATCTTTGCCAACATCGGGAACGGAGTTCGCTCGGACCAGTTGTTGACTTCCCCAGGATGAAGGGATATGCAGGTTATTGCTGCCCCAGAAGCATTCAGGCGCTTCTGTAATTCTCTGCTCCATAGTAAATTTGCGAGCTTAGTCACACCTTGGAATCAAGTTACCATCTGATATCTATGGTGCGCGATATAGGCTCACTATAGCGGGCCATATCTGGCCAGAGGTCATCTGGATATTCACCGTTGAAATCGTCAAGACTGTCAAACTTGATACCCGGGACAGCTGCACGACTTGAACGGTGTACAACAGATGATAGCTGTCAGTATGTTAGAAAGCATGAAATAAAATCCGTATTTATTATTTACCGTGACAATGCGCACGTCCGCATTAGGTTCCTTTGAGGTCTTGATGAGAAGTGGAAGCAGGGTTTGAGTGAAAACAAAGGGACTAAAATAGCTAAATCACGGGGTCAGCAACGAGAGCTAGAAACAAATTGTCGAAGTCGTACTTGACAATCATGAGTGAGGATATTCCTGTAACATTTTAAACAATTGACTTATCGAACAGAAACAAGCTTACCATCTTTTGTTTTCATGTAAGGGCCAGTGAGCCTAGATGGCAAGATTCTGTTAATATTGTACGTGATAGAGTTGCGAGGTATCACAAACTGTGCAGCGTTATTGACTTCCGGGTTGACAATCTTAGCATAATATAGAACGCCATGAGAAGCAACGCGACTTCACTCACTCAGAACATCCAATCGTGTCTCTCTCTTCAAGAACTCTTCTGCAGCTCGTTTCGCGGACCTGGGATCACTGTAATCAAATTTGTGCCAAATGATTTGACCATTTCCGGGACCCAGCCCCTCTTGTTCTAATTTCGCAATTGCTCCAGTCGCTTTCGACTCATCTCGCGCCCCGAGATAGACCTTGGCACCACGACGCGCTAAGATCTTTACGGTCTCGTAACCGATACCAGTGCTGGTTTGACCTGGGTAAGCACGCCCTGCTGTAGGGTATTTCGAGCCACTTACTTTCCACCCGTAACAAGAACAACCCTGCCCGTCAAGTCAAGCAAGTCTGTCGAAGGATTGAACTTGTATCGGCGCGATAAGCAACTCATAATCTGGATTCTGAAGCGAGACGGGTGTTTCTTGGTTGTTTATCCCTGCCTGTGTATATGAGATATTCAAAATCGAGATACGAAGTGCGGCTGCAGGAGAGGGAGGGGCAAAGAGTTACATGCGTAGGCCGTTTTTCAGTCAGGGCCGAGGTACCCAGGTCCACACGGAATATGACAGTTCGGATGCGGACTGGAGTAGACGCTGACGAGGCCATGAGTCGTGCGCGTGACTTGCTAGAAGAGAAAATGCCCAGGAACTGGATATGACAAAACTGGCCCCCTTAGTGCGCGCCCACCTGGGTTCGGGGGTACAAACCCAACAAATTCTGAAGTTTGATTCACAATATTTGTACACGCTTGTTCGTGTGGACTATTCGAGACGAAATTTGAGACAATGGCAATCCCGGCCTGATCCCGACTATAGCCAGTCGTCTCGCCACCAATTCTCTACAACTGTCCCTGTCTTCCTAATAGAAGGGTTTCCAAATCCTGTCACAAATTCCAGCGATGGCCAGAGACTTACCATAACACAGATCCAAATGCTTCGGCTTGTAGAGGATCAACTACCCGTGTGGATGGCGACAATACATCATTGCATGTTTATGAACTACTCGAGGGGCCGAGACCATGATGCAGGCTGCAAAGAACACTGTTCTCGTATTTCGATCATTGAGGTTGAACAGGGCACCTTGAGGATCCCACGAAATCCATTGAACTATACAACATCATGCTCTACTGCGTCACTCCATTGAGTTGGATAGGCTGGTTCGGATTCTCGGGTAAGTTGATGTTAGACCAGGCTAAAAATGTTGTTTATAAAGTTAGATTTAGAATTCTCATCGGTTGTCCGATAACACTGCCGCACATCCTTGAGCTTCTCTCTCTCAATTTTCCCCAACATGTTCACCATCCCTTAGCAGCTTATCATGAATCTTGTTTTTGACTGCTTTACGATTCCATTTTTGATAGAAGCGTCTCAAACCCGTCAAAAAAAAACCAGCGGACCAGACGAAGAAAACTACCCATTCCGAATGGAGAGCACGCCGGAACAACCTCCACTACTCCGTTCTAACTATATAGGTGATATCTATTACAGTTCACCACGCAGCAAGCGACTATCGCTCGGTCACTGTTTTTGAGATAGATGCGCGTTGTGCGGTTCAAAATAACTGGAGATCTCCGAGATGTATTTCGGATCTTGTGGACTGTTGGCAGAAATCAAATTGCGGACGCGTCCCACAAACAAGATCTGTGGTTGGTTTTTACTGGCGCCTCATCTGATGATCTAGCATTAATGGTAGCCAAAAAAAATTCATGTTTACATCTTTTATCCTTGTACTCAAGGCTATGTGTCTTATAATACTATAGGCGAAAATCACCGGACACAACCAACATTCCCAACTTCTTCATAATACTCCAACCATGATACCCCCCGAGAATGTTCAAGAAGTTTCCAGTGTCCTTACTTGGCAACTGTGAGCCTAAACATATTTGGTGACATCAAGGCTGACATGCTAGTTCTAGACAACTATCTGGTGTTGGGTACTGTTTATCTTGCGGCCTTCTTGTGTACATATATAGTGCCTTATACTCGTTTCTCTGACCGTCTTGGTTCTCGATCATCTTCTAACACTTAATGATGAAGTTATTTTTCCTCCTAGTTGTTGGGCCCCTGGCTAATATCCTTGTCAAAATTGTATTGGTATTGAAAAGATCAAGTTTATCTGGCAAAAGACAATGACACCTCGTGAGTTCCTTTATCTTGAAGTTCACGACCTCTCTCAAAGTACTAGTCATCATACTTTTCATTCTCACTCGTTATTTTGCTGTGATCGGGGCAGGTTTCATCGTAACATCTTTCTTCTGGCCCCACTGGGATCCAGCTGTGAGTCTTATATGACCTTGGATTGGATGTATCTTGACAACCTAAAACATCTGGAAACAGTCTACGACGTTGGGATTGTTTAGCTTCCTCGTGGCATTTGGCTTGGTGCTGACCTACAGCTTGGTGACAGATGTGATAACACCATCCGTTTCCAACACTCTTATGGCGTCATAGTTAATATGGTCTCTGAAATTATGATTATTCTGAGGTGAACCTACCATTTTATTCATAGACATCATATAACCCTGATAATAGATATCAATATTCAGGGTTTGTGCTGTCTTTAACAGACATAAGGTTATCACAGGTCTCTTGGTATCGGTCTGGATAATACAAATAAGTTTGATGATCTTTATATCTGAAATATCTAAATGTAAATCTCTGTAGGACTTGACATATTCTATGGCTTATCTATGGAACTTGATAGCCATTGTCGTGACACCTAGCCCCGTTATATTTGGGTGCGTTATTCGCGCGAATCCTAGCTTGTTTGTATGTTCGTAAAGTTCTGTCCCACATCTCTGATCATAGTCACAGCGGGGATCCTAGAATGATGATTGGCGTCCCGGCAATTGCATTCAACGCACTGGTGATATCCCTTCTAACGCTTGGTCTATATCGCCGCTCGAAATATCAGGGGTTTCCTTTGGCAAAGCTTATCTTTGAGGACGGTATCTTGTACTTCGCTGTTGTGTTCATCACCACCATATCCTGGATCATTGCCGCTTTCACGCTGACAGTACGCCTATTTCTTTAACATGGGTTTTAAGTGTTTTAATTATTTTTGGCAGGATGGGACATTACAATTAGCATTCGCTTTGTACGCATTCTGTTACAATCAAACTATTGAGTTACTTATATATTTCTTGTATCAGGCCTTGTTCGAGGTATGTCTAATTTTCACGTTGATGGTTTGAGCTAAATATATTCTCAGCATACCGGCTACCATGATTGGGCGACTTACTCTTAACCTTCGCAAATATAATCAACAGGATGGGATTGACTCACATCCCACTTTAAGTGACCTGAGGTTTCGAAATTCAACAAAGTTGGGGACCCAAAACAGGCATTTTGGCGACGAAGTCGTTGCGGGGGAGGTCGTGGCACAAGACATAGAAGTTGAATAGTGCCAGAATCTGGACCAGGCAGATCGTCTATGATAGAACCAAAATCTCTCAGATCTGAGAACGGCCCATATCTGGAGGTCGTATTTATTAATTTACATGGTTACACGCCAAAAATGACTATCACGATATGTATCAATGCTTCCAAGGTGATGTCAATGGAAATTAGGAGGCATCTGTAGTGATAAGCCATAAGCGACTGGAAGCCAGGACTCCAATCAATCTTCCTAGCCCTGAGCCACATATGAACGGGTGCCGTGATCTTCCGTTATCCGATTGGGTGGGACTCCATAGACAAGAGAGAGGAAGGTAAGGTGCTGGCTGAACGGGAGAAAAGAGTCTACCAATTCCATATTCACCGTCATCATCCTGGGTAATTGATCTTAACTTGGAGGGTGATTGAACTCTGGGTGTATTTTTTAGCATGGCTTGATGTCTGAAGACATGATCGACGAGGGGACAATAAGGCCCTCATCATTGTCCGCTATTATCGTTGTCAAGGAGCGAAGTAGAAGTCATGGATGCAGTCAAGACTGATACTGAGGCGGGACTGAAATGTGCGGGTAGCATGAGGGACAAGATGGATGAAGCGGGTTTTGATATGGATTTAGGAGGGTAAAAGAGCTGAAATTATCGATTGAGAAAGTCAAAGAGCAGAGTTGAGGTGCGCCTTTAGTTTTTAGGTGAGCCGAGTAGCAATATCAGTTTGGTAGGTGCGTCGGGGAATAGATAGTATGTGTAGGGATCTCGCTTGTGCGGTGGGCGCCCACAGCGGGAAAGAAGATGAAGATGAAGAGTTCGTCGACATCGCTTGTGAACAGAGAGATCTGTGAAGCCACAGCGCCACAAATAACAGCATACCAACAATACGATCAGTTTGTTCGAGCTTTCGAACACTGCGCGCGGTCAGCGTCATCGATATTAGGGTGGGATGACCAGAGGTCACGCACACGAGCTCCCCCTATAAGCATAGTGATGCCCAGATCTTTCCGCTACAAGTTTACTTCAATACATGTCATTACACTTGAGACCCTCTGTAAACGCAGAGGTGAGTTTTTCCTCAGACGAATCTCTCCCTCCTACCCCCATCCACTCCCATACCCCACCTACGGCTACCCACCCCCACATGATGCGAAGAAAAAAAATTCACTACATTTTCGTTTCTTTTGATGAAAGGAACCCAGGTCAAGAACGGACAGCTGATGGATTGTGGATTGTGGACGGGCTTTTTTTCCATCTTCACGAACCCTTGTAATTTATATTAATTAATTGTACTATCCCACACAGAGAAAAAGAAACATGTTTTTAATTACCGATACCGGGCTCAAACATTCCTTTTTTTTTCAGGAATTACCTTTGGGAATCTCTGTCTAAACGAGGACTCCGTCTTTGATCATCGTGAATAACAGATATGAAGCGTCGGGAATTTTTTTTAATTGATGAGCGACTACTGGCCGAAATGCGAATTGTTGATCTGATACTGATACTGATGCTTTCATGCAAGTTGTGGATGTGCAATATCGCAAATTTCCGCAGATGGTGGCGGTTAAATGCAATACGGGGTTCAACACTTCTCAACGCTACGGAACCCTGCGTTATGCTGTTCTCAGAACCTGCTCAAGATGTGATTGGTGTATGGCAACAGTAAGACCCTATTTGTTTGAAGCTGTAATGGCACTGATCTAAATCATTCCTTTCTAGACGTCTCAATGGTGTAAGGTGTCATTCCTTGTGAATTACATGACTGATTCCTACTGGAATGTACGCAGTCATTTATACTCATTTCTGCTACCATGTTAACTTTCGATTACTTATTAATGTTCAAAGACGAAGTGAGCTAACATTCTCATTGTCGAGAGTGTGTCGAGTTATTCGTCTCGAAATGAGTGGAACTTGTCTGGAAATGGAGGGTGGGGCCTAGTAAAAATTAACATCACATCACTATCAGTACGTTTGGATCTTACTACCTCCATTATCAGCCATGATTCTTTTCCTTTTAAATCGTTATTTCCTAGTAACGCAGGCTTTGCTCGGCGTAGATCCCATCTCAATATATCACATCTTTGGAGAGCTGACTCCTTCCTTAGGTTTACCATCACCATGTTCGGACGATTAACACTCAAACTTCGGAAGTGTTGTCAACAAAACAAGCTTAGCGCTCTTTCTCCGACGGGTGACCTAAGGTTCGGTTCAGTAGGACCTGTTACTGGTGGAGAAATGGCGGCGGTTGACTCCGTAATATGAGGGATGCAAGGTCTGCACATCCTACGGTGAATGAGACCGAGACTTCTAGTAATAGTACGTATACAAAAACGCACGTTAAGTCCCCGTCTACCATAACTACAAATGTGACCGAATATTGATCTTTATAAAATAGATTCCCTATCATCCTTGATCCAGAACCATGGTGATTTGGGTCGGCTCACACTCGGATTACCTGGTGTCGCAGCAAGAGTTGGCAAGAGATTGAACAATGAACCTTGGGCACCCTTCCCAACATGTTCCAAACTTCGCGCATCACCACGAGTCGGTCCGCGCTTCAAGTAGATTACCTATCGCAGTAGCAGATGATCAGCCCCGCGCACCCAGATTAGATATCTGGCGGTGATGATGATGATCAGAGAACATGTTCTTACATTGCAAGCTCAAGCACCTGGTAGATCACCGCCCATGGAAAACTTCTCCTGACGAATTGAATAGAGGTTCCATTTGGGCTATTGGATCCTGTATGATAAGCAAACTCCTACCTTCATGGACCTGAACTCGAAAATCTTTCCGTCCTAATTATACTAGCAGTCACACCACAGTACCTCGTACAGCGGGTGACTATTGGTTGGCAACTGCCGCCTCTGAGACAAATGAATTCTGTACGAACAAAATAGGTGTATCTTGGGCTCCTCTAGAAATAAAAGATCGAGAGGAACTGAGTTATCCAAACCGTTAACAGAAGCCAGAAGCCGAACTGCGATTGTGATTCATAAGTAAAAAACCACGAGTTTCAAAGTCAACTTATGATCTGACGTCAGTAACAAAAAGATTTCCTCTGCTCATTTCATCGTCCCAATACTCAGAGCTGTGTATCTCATAATGTTATAAGTGGAGACAGGATGCAACCGACTCCAAACAACTTCTTAGTAACATGCAGACCATGGTGCCTGTAGAGAGCGTTCAAGAAGCCTTCGATACTCTTACATGGCAACTGTGAGTCTATATTCAAATTTGGTAACATTGGGGCCAACCCAAACGTGCTTGTTTTTCTAGACGACTATTGAATGTGGGACAGTGTTTATCCCGTTGCCTTGTTGTACAACTGACTTCCATACATATAGTATTTCTTAGTCATTTCCATGACCATTTTGGCTCTCGATCACCTTTTAACATTTGGCGATGAAGTTGGTTTTACTTTGGTTGCTGAGCACCTGGATCCTTTGCTCATAAATATCAAACAGATTGAGTTTGTCTGGCAAAAGACAATGACAGCTCGTGGGTCCTCTTATTTTGATGTTTACAGTCTCGCTAATAAAAGTACCAGCTATCATGCTTTTCATGTTTATCCGTTACTTTACTGTGGTTGGGGGAGTATTTACTGTAATATTCATCGTCAGGTCCAATTGGGACCCCAATGTGAGTCTATTCGACCCCAACTTGGAGAGAATCATGATTTATGACAAATAAAAATAGTCGAACATGTTGAGATATCTTGCTTCCTCATATCATCTGGCTTAGTATTGACTTACAGCTATGTGACAGGTGTGATAACTTTACCCGTTTTCAAGGTACCTACAGTGTGTTGACTGTTATGTGTTCTGAAATTTTGATTATTCTGAGGTGAGTCAGCCACCTTAGTTATAGATGTACAGGATACTAATGATAGAAACATACATTCAGGATCTGTGCCATCTTCAACAGACATAGGGTCATCACAGGTCTTTTGGTATCAGTCTGGATGGTACAGCTAGGTGTGATGAGTTTTTTGCCTGGGGTATCTAAACGTAGGTCTCTACATAACTTGACTCATTTTGGGGCTTATTCATGAAAAATTAGCTCATGTTGTGGTAGTTAGCCCTGTTATGTCCAGGTGCATTGCCCAAGTTCCTACAATTGCTAGCATGTTTGTACATCTATATAACCCTTCCCACATCTCTGACCATGATTCCAGGCCCCATCTCGATATCATGTACAATGTCCCAACTATTACCTTTGATACACTTGCAGTATCCCTTTTGACTCTTGGCTTATATTGGCGGTCAAAATATGAGGGACTTCACTTGACAGAGCTTATATTTCGGGATGGTATTCTGTACTTTACTGTTGTGGTTGCTGCTAATGCAGCTTGGACCATGGTTGCTATTATATCAACAGTAGGTCCATCTTCTCTGACATGGGTTTTGGATGTCCTGATTGTTTTATAAGCATCAGGCCTCACAGCAAGCCTTAGCCATGTATGTATTCTTTTATCTTAAAACAGTTGAGTGGCTTATACATTCCTTGTCAGACCTTGCTCAGTGTATGTATGTCCCATCTTTGGAGGGATGTTTGAACTCAATACTTTCTCAGTTTAACAGTTGTCATGATTGGACGACTTACTTTCAACCTCCGCAGATATAGTGAACAGGGTGGGGCTGGCCCATTCCCTACACTGAGTAGCTTGAGCTTTAGGAATTGGACAAGATCAGAGCCCAGGAGTAGGCATCACAATGATGAGCTAGAGGCAGGAACCACAACACAGGACACACCATGATGCAGGGTGTGGGGATGGTACAATTGGAGTCAAATAGTGTTAGTAACTGACAAGGTCATTAGATTAGATAATGCTGTCCTCTGTCACTCTATTTAATTCAACAAAAAGGGCAGATCCATCCTTATGATGGCATCATAAGTTGACTGTGGGCATATGCAGCTGTTGTGAATTATTGCCAAATTAAGTTTATCACATCCAGTGAATAACATAATAAAAATAAAACATTGTCAATCTCAACAATGAAGTTGACAGCTCAACATTCTCTAGAGGCATGTGTCAAATGCACATACAAATTCCTGATAATCCAACTTCAGTTTTCTGGCTTCATCTGTCTTTACTTTTACAAACATTGTGAAGGTATTACTCTTTTCTGGTACAGTATTCCTTCCATAGTGGATTTATGCTTTTTATTTTGTTATCTGGTCCTGTATGAGGTTTATTAACTGATCATGTGCTTCGCATATTTGCAGATTCTGAACATCAACACTTCCAGAGAGGGAATAGAATACTCATTTGCATAAACATAGTGAAAGGATCTATTTTGGTGCGAATATGGTAAGCATATATAGAGTTTTCCCTGGATGAACCTCTCCCCCTACCCCCATTCACTCCCATACCCCACCTACCCACCCCCACATGATGTGAACTTCACTATGATGGAGAGGCTTGCACTTTAATGAAACCCCAGACCTATGCCTTGTTCTGGCACACTTTCTTTTTGATGAGGGGAATCATCTGGGCCAGGCCAAGAACAGAAAGATGATGGGTTGTGGATTGTAGACAGGCTTTTTTTCTATCTTTGCAAACCCTTGTACTTACATACTAATCATATTATCCCATACAGCAAAAAGGAAACATGTTTACAATTATTTATACTGGACTCAACATGTCCTTTTTTTTAACTTTTAACTTTCTGCTTTTTGGGAACTCTATTGTAACAAGGACTCATCTTGGTGAATGAAAGATATATGGAGCTGAGGCTTTATGGGGTTCTTTAAAAAAATTCCTAGTCTATTGAAATTTGATGAGCTACTACTGGCTGGAATGTTGTTCTGATACTGTTATGATCATTGTTGTAATGACAATCAATAGTTCTGTCACAAGACTGTAAGGTCCTTGTGTCATTTGTTAAGATGTTCATTTAGTTGTAAGACCTTACAAAGTTGAGTTGTGAATAAGAGGCAGAGGTTGGTCTTAGTTGAAGTTGTTTAACAATCAGAGTTAAAGTTCAAGTTAAGCTACAACAATGTATGTGCTACTGTATATATAGGTTTCTGTGGTCCTACACTATTGGTCAATATGTAACCATGTGGGAAGGAGATGAGTAAGTAACATGCATTGTCCGCATGGTAAACAATGAGGGGTATTGGCTAGAGGTTAGCCACATACTGTTAAAATTTTTCCTTTTTCTAATCTATGATTGTC
>CEMJ01390054.1:2851-19978 GCA_900068955.1 Clitocybe nebularis | reverse complement strand
GCACTCAAGATAAGGGTTGCAGACAACAACCGGAACACGTGCGAAATTCAGTTCCCGCGGCCACTTCATAAGGGGAAACAAATATATTTAGTCCTGCTCACATAGTGATGTAGTAAAATTGATCTCATCACATCTTAAACGACTTGGGGACAGGTTGTGGGGCTGTGGGAGATTGAAATATTGGCTGTACATTTATTTTCCGAGTTCGAGTTTACGTGGATCATTGCACACGAATAAGCCGGGGCGCCAAAAGAGATTGGGGGATTGAAACTCAACAGGAGATCCCCGAGCAACAGATAACCTAGGCTCGGAGAGATATATAAATGACTTTTCCATTCGCCCCGCTACAGCACGCTATGCAGAGATCTGGACATTTGACAACTTAATTCTGGTAGGCATGTATAGGCTCGACACAGCCGACACAACCGTAACGGAGATGAAAAAACCCGGATTGAGGTCGAAGCCGGGCTTAATTTCTAGCATCGCCTGTAGGCCGTCACGCGCTTAGTGTGGGATATGTAAAGGTCGTGATTGTTCAAGTACGCGGGGGCCGTTGCTTAGTGAACCGTTTTTGGTCACAAGAGCAGTCTGGCAATGACCGATGGAGCACGCTGTGTATCTTTGTTTTTCACGATGTCTCGGGAATTCTTAACCGAGAGAGGAAGAAAGAACAGGAGATGGAGAAAGTATAGAGAAGGACTTGAGTTGATTTTCCATTTATTGGCCATACCAAGGCTGTAATGAGGTTTTCCTTGACGTTGTTTCTTTTCGTTTTGTAGATCTCTAGTTGCTCTTATCTCGACATCTCCTTTGTCGCCTCAATATCTATCCTGGGCGGTGCAAGGGCTTCCAAATGCCGTTACCTGCCTACACGGTCACCGCTTGTGCCTATATGGGGTAATCACTTATCAGCCCTAGTCTAGGGGCTGAACAGCCTTGCCAGTACACACTCGAACACAGCATAATACATTTCGTATAAGTAACCCGACTTTCACTTACCAATGCAAAAAGACCTGATGAAGAATTCTCTGGCAGATTTAAAATGTGCTCCTGGATCCCTTCGCCACACGACGTCGAAAGACACCAGCAGGTACCATGGAACAGCACAGTTGGTCATTCACTACGTCATCGCCAGAACCACTCTAATATACACTTCTTAGGGTTGAGCCCGCACATATACAAGTTCTCGCGGGGATATCTGCCTCTTCGAGAGATCCTGTGTACGTCTAGGGACTCATTCGTAAAAGACAAAGCGTGACGTTTTTAACAGACCTACATACCTTCCCCCGCAATGGTCCGTCTTCGTTCACCCGGAGGGACAAATGTATTTCTATCGGGATTCGGCTCTCAGAATCGTAACCGAGGCCTATCTATATTGTCCAGACACTATGACAAGGATTACATTTTGGTCCGAGACAATCGAAAGGCTCCTCCAGAAGAACGAAATCGTGCTCTCAGCTCAAACTGAACTCTTTCTCCAAATCGAGGATAACGACTGTGCATACTACTTCATAGATCATACCGCCCGTACCGAGTTCTGGCTGGACGTTGTAAGCACAGATGATCTGAATATGCTCCCAGTTGTCTCCCCCACTCATCTAAGTTAGTACTTCGTTTCACAATCTTTATAAACTTACTGAATACAAGATCTAGAAGTGGCGCTGGAAGAATTGTACTGGATTCATGTTGAACATTTCCCGAAGCATTCTGGGGGGCTTATTGAAGCTAATGTTGACGAGTTAATCGATGTGTTAGCTCATGCTGCCGCCGGTAAATTTATAGTTTCCATTTATCTAGGATGATTTTAACGGTGTTACCCCTTTTAGACCATATGACTTCAAGGCTTTCTACCTTCCCATATTCAGAACAAGAATGTACGAAGTTTTTGAACTTGTTGAGAACTCGTGGTACGGCCCTTCAATATATATCTTCTGTTATACATTCCAACTTTGCCCACCACCCCTGCTCAGAACATGCAAACACCGGCCATATTACTTGTATAGTTGGTGAGTTATAAGTAACCCGCCATAAAAATTACCATTCTTACTTTCATATCCAGCGCGAATATGGAGTCTTGTTTGTATGAATGATTTTCAGCCATAAAGAACTCTGTTTTGATTTCTCTCCCAAGTCAACCATCGGTTTTCCACATTCTACGGCGAGGAACACGCACGCCTGTCAAGGAATCAGTCTATGCTGGTCGATACTGCTCAAGAAAGTCGTCTCGCTGCGATCCTCACATCATTCTTAACCTTCAAAGCCTCCGACAAATACGCTCACCGTCTAAACGACATTTATACCGATCGCCTTGTGTACGTGCACCAATGGCTTCCATTTATGACATCTTGCGTGCACGACTGGAAACAAACCTCTTATCTGGTGAGCTCCTTTCCTTTGTTTACTTTCATGTTCATTGCTAACTTCGCTAATAGACTTTGGGACTACTCATGTACGCCATTAGTGTGCTTTCGTTGATAAGCTTCCAATAACCTTTTATCCATAGGCTTCATGGTCTTTTTTTCTTCACACCGTCGTCATCGACCTTGACCATTGCTTCCGCCTTGTGTCTCCTTTCAAGTCTTGGAACCGCAACCTTCCTTATACACAGGCACGACGAGCTCCAGGAGGCGACCGCAACCCGAGCAGTAAGCTTCTGTCGTTTCTACCCTCTCATAATCTAATCTATCGCCAGCTCACATACCTGGAAAACATTCGTTCTGAGAATTTCAAGTTCCAATTAGTTGCTCTTGCATATGCACTCCCGAAAGCACTGTACTTCTGGGGATTATCTACCTTCTCCCTCAACTTCATCCTACTTGTCATGAGAACCTCTAGTGTTCCTATCACAGCGATGCTAGTATCTGTCTGTCTGTTGGCGGCTCTGGCCTTCGAACGGGCCACCTCACAGTCGGAAGGAGTCTGGTCAGCGTGCTCTCGTCGCCTCATGAGCCTTGTAGGAAACAAGGAATCAGTGCAGGAACTCCCTGTATAGCTCTGTCATTAGGGCAGATCGAGATCGACAACCGCAAGTCCGCGGGCGTCCCGAAGATGTGGAGAGTTCCTTTGTCGAAACATATCAAAGGAGCTCTTCCAAAGCTTCGGGATGCCCTGCTGCTCGAGGATGGCGCCCAACATTGGTGGTTTTTCCATGTTCACAATTGAATATACCTCCCGACGGTTGACCTAGCCCAGCCCAGATATGCTAGGAAAACCAGTGGGCTCCTCCCCGAGGTCGTCTTTCTTTATCAGGGCCCAGTGACTATTGTAATACTTGTATATTTGGCACGATGTCAATCACTCATCCCGGTTCTATAGCCCCTTAAAGTGAGCAAATTATCGATAAGAATTTGGCATTTATTATGAATCGTTTTCGCGGCCATCAAGTCAGCCATGGCTACCCCTAATACTTCTGTGTCGCTCAATCGTTTTCATACTGATCCTGCTGTCTGGTTTCTTCTGAGGCTCCTGTCTGGTTTCTTCGTGCATGGCCTCAAATTTTACACATGTACCACACGCTTTCAGCAGACTCGTTCCGAGGAAGACAACGTTTACCATTCTCGAAAGCTACCGTCTTCCCCAAAGACAACCGGGTTTCTCCAGGCTGGGTGCATCGCAACATACTTGGCTGAAGCATCTCGAATCCTTTGTTCATTCATCTCGATTCCGATACCATGTCCTAGGCACACTGTTGTTAATCAAAGAGATGCTGTATTTAGAATCAAAATTGAACCTTGTAAAGCAGCGACATGTCCGTTCTTTACGTCAAATATCTCCGGGTTGGCCATAAAAGTATGTAGATCAGCGTCTGATGCGGAGTCTAGACTGACGTTATAATGGATCTACATCATGATTATGGGGAAAGGGACAAAAAAAAGATTAATCCCGTGCTACTAGATAGCTCCATGGTTTACCGGACTCACATTCCAGCTCATTTCTTGGATGATGACTACAAAACCTTGTCATCACAAAAAGATTCATGGGGATATGTAATAAGGGAGAAACGCACAGTTCGGGGCCGAAATGGCCACCTGCATACACGCAGCAAGGGCAATGGGTCCGATCGGACAATGTGGCGCGAGGGCAACGTCGTACGTCTCGGTCAAAGACGCAATCCGGTGCAGCTCACTGATCCCACCGCAATGTGATACCTGCCGGCGTGTGTTAGGAATGACAGTGAAAATTGTTTTGGTGCTGAAATGAATCACATCAGGCTGCGCGATATCAATCGCGCGCTTTTCGAGATATGGCCTGAAGTCCGAGCGCGTGTAAAGGCGTTCTCCGAGGGCGATCGGGGTGGATATCAGGCGCGAAAGGTCGGCGATTTCATCCGGCTGTGTTGGGAGCAGCGGTTCTATTGTGGGTAAGCAGGCATTGGCTTTATGAAATAAAATCGGACTAGGGCTGTGTGGGCACCTTCGATGAACAGCGGTTGGTGTGGTTCGAGAAGCCTAGCCAGCTGCCTCGCCATTCCTTTGTGAAGCCTCCCGTGAAAGTCGACTCCAACATCTAATCCCAAGGAGCGCACGCTCTTAACGCGCTCCACAGCGGCTGTCAATATAGTTGGGGAGTCAATCCATCCCATGGGTTCTATATCACGATTGACGCCAAGGCCCTATCCATGTATTAGGAAATATGACAAACCGGTTCCGTTCATCTTGACTGCTGTAAATCCCTGTTGTGCGCGAGCCTGTGCCGCAGCGACAACCTCCGTAGGGTTATCCCCCCCGATCCAACCATATACTCTGACCCGGTCACGTACTTTGCCGCCTAACAGCTGCCACACTGGAACGCCGAGTTTCTTGCCCTTGATATCCCACAGGGCAATGTCCAGGCCGGATAGCGCGCTCTATTCATTGGATACATTATTTTTAGCCCGAGAAAACAGTTTGGGAGAGCAAACCATGAGAACAGGGCCACCACGGTAGAATCTACCTCGATAAGCAATCTGCCAAATAGCTTGAATGTTGTCTACTTCATGGCCGATGAAACGTTCGCGAAGGTCTTCGTATGCTCCTTCAACAGCTTCAGTGTGACCTTCTAGAGTTCCTTCGCCCCAACCCACGAATCCATCTGAGGTTTCGACACGAACAAAAATCCAGCGTGGGGGTACACGAAATATCTATTACAAGATGTTAGTGATGTTGAGACGATAGGCACATTTGATTTATGGACTTCGATCTTAGATATAACACTTGGTTGTCGAGCCGCCATAATGGTTTCGGGTGTTCACTGTTCAAGGTTAGGAGTCCCTTGGGATCCCCCAAATTCTGCCAATCATCCTGAAAGAATATTGTTATGTCCCAGGATCTCACATGCTAGGTGTTCATGTGAGAATCCCCGATGCGGACTGAGCCGCCGGCCCGAGCTTTCTTATGAGGCGGACACAATCTTGCTTAATTGCTCGCTGTGCAAAGGGGTCGCGACGCACATCATTTTTATATGGACCTATGTAGATATCCCCTTGTATCGTATAACCGAACTGACATAGCGCTCAGGTAGTGTGGCAACGTCCATCATCACCTACTTATGTTCACAGAGGAATTGAACAAGTGTGATAGGTTATGTTAGAGAACAAGGATGAGAGCATATTACGACGGGCGATGAGCCCAACGATCGGATTCGGATCTTTGGTCCACTTGGGGTTTTCAGCCACACAGGTTGAACGTTGTCTAGTTGGTGGGGTGGCTGGTTGCCTGTCCCTATTGTTGTTGTAACAACGGAGCGCGGATTTAATATGCCCTTGGATTGTCTTTAAAATAGTTTCCATCTAAAGAGGCTTCATACTTCCATTCGTCTGATACCATTAAAAGCCTTCCCAAACCATACCGCTGTAACACCCGAGCCAAGTTCTCGTCGTTCATATCTCCTTGTTCTAGAAAGCCTTGATCGGGAATGGGAGGAAGTGTTTGGAAAACCATTCTCGCGATCTCTACTTGGGCCAGGTAGTTTTTCGGGGATATGCGCGGTGGGTATTTTGTTTCAAGCTCAATGACGCGTTCAATCGATCCGTGCTCCTTGATAAATTTGAAAGCACGTGCTGGGCCCACATTTTTTATGCGCTGCGAGAAGTCGGTGCCGAGAAGAAGTGCGAAATCGATGAAGGCCGCCCGGTCTAGTTGAAGAACGGTGCGTACATCGGCACCGGAAACAAGCATAAGAGGACTTTGCCGATTAGTTATGTTGCGAATGAGAGGAGCTTCATAAACTAGAACATCCTGTAGCAAGGCTGTCAGCAGGAGACTTAGTTAAGGCGGTGGTGCTTACTGTATCCTCGCTTACAACGTAGTCAGCCAATCCGTTCAGGACGATAGACGATGCCAGAGCCTCTGCTTCAAACGCCCCAGCCGTGTTAACGCAAGGTATACCCATTGCTTGTATGATTTCTCGACACTCATCATAGGTCTGCAAGGTTGGAGGGTTGGTTCGCCTCTGATAAGAGTCCAACATGAGGTTGCTGGTTTTAGCAAGAGCATCCACTTTTGATTGAGGTGATCCCGAAGCCGAATCGGCTGACATGGGTGGTGAGACTATGCTTTCCCAAAGATTGCCTTCCTCTAAGGTGAGCTGTAATTGAGCCTTGGTCATAATGACCTCCGCTTGGGTGTCCGGGTCTGCGGCAGCTGATGTTGGGGTCGGTGGCTGCGATGGTATAATAGATGTAGCAAGTGATGCGAGCTTTGCAATACTCTTACGATATTCGACGTATAGGGATATCAGAGCATTAGGCACATTGTCCTCTGTTTCTGCTAGTGGGGACGATGAGACAGGTAGCGGGTAGGTGTAAAGTAAGTTTGGTGGCTGCTTGGGTGAAGAATATGGTTCTTGTATGGTTGGGTCAGGCATAGGTGTTAGTAAATGTTTGATATCAGTCTTGCCCTGGTTGAGGGCGAGCGGTGGAGGTTCGTCCTCGTCCAAGCCCCATTCGTTTACGGCGACTCTAGGAGATGAATTTGATTCATTGTTTGCTAGTGAATGGAGAGCTTCGTTCTCGTCTTCTAGGGAATACTTCACGTCGGGGGCCTCTGGATAATATATAGTCGCCAAGTCATCCATTTGGTTATGGTAGTTTATTTCGGAAGCGGAGCATGCGCCTTCTAGTGATGTAAGAGCCCTGACTATGTCTTGCGTTGTTTGGGTGGGTGTTTTCCAGGATGATGTATCGTCATTTAGCCATGTGTCACTTTCCAGGCTCAACTGTAGTAGAATGTTAGAGGTTCGGTTTCGTGAGGTAGCATCGAGTTTGTGGAATCGTTCGAGGATGTTGGCAAGTCTGTCAAGGCGTTTGGAGCGGTCATTCTCAAGTGAACCACGCGCCACTAGTATTCGTTGCACTTCCTTCCGGCGTTCCGCCTATTTCACAGTAGCTCAGTCAAAGCATGGGCCCCGCTTCCACTCCTGGCTTACCTCGCGTGCTTTTGCCAAGTTTCGCTCCTTGCCGTCGAAAACACATATGGTAGATACTCCAGCATCGTTTAACTCTCTGAGAAGTCTGTACCACCCAAGGACGTGTCTGTATGGATGGGGGGCTTGTGCGAAGTGGAATCGTTGGGTAATAAGGGTCCCATCGCTAGTAGGACACTAGATTAAGATAATTGAGGAATGCCTTGAAGTAGTTGAGTATCTCACATGACGATTTTCTTACCAGATAAACTGCGAAGACGATCCGGAAGCTGTCTGATTACATCTGGGCTACGAAAGCATAAGAATAGTATATCAGGAGTAGGAATAACCCTACCAGTTCTTCTGGAGAAATGGCGTGAGGCCCTGCACGCCCATATATGAAGTAAATCAAGGTGGTGGATTGAAACAGAGGAAGTAGGCCTTCAAGACCAATAGAATATATCGGAGGACTACTTTTGGGTTGAGCGCGTCCTAATCTATTCACCTTGGGTTGTATTTTTCTACCCGCTATACAGGCTGGACTGAGGTCACCCAACACCAGCCAATACCAGCATCATTGGTAAAAATGTTTGACTCCCGAAAACGTTGCACGTGCCATTGTTCAATGACTTAGTTGTAATTATTACAAGTTGTCAACCAACCTGTTTTCTATGCTACATATGGTTTAAGAGATAGATAACCTTTATACGTGGAACCGGTTGGCTGAAAATCCAGGGACTGAGACAATGCAGAAATGGTATTTTCGAGCCTTTAGACAATCTACCTAAGAATAAGAAAAATTTACCATGGCGCTGGTAATCCAGAAGCTGCTGCACCGATCTCTGTAAGTTGAGTTAGGGGGTCTAGGCTGCCCTTGAATTGGGGGAGATAAGATGCGTCGGTATAGGGACAGTGAACAGATGGTGAGCCCTTGTATATGGGAGTGTAGGTCACAGCGCAGATCTCGAACGGAGTGAATTCGTCGTAGGTGACTTCGACGGCATTTCTGGGGTTGCGATCACCAGCTGCAATTCGTTGTCGGGCCTATAAGATTGGTTTAATGATAAGCGATGGTTCAGGCCAAAGGTGGAACACAACACTGACCTGTGCAACAATTTTAGGGTCTGGCTTCAATTCTAGGAGGCGCTTCGCAAATCTTGCAGCATGTGCTTGATTATTAGCCTTTGCAAAGACACCGATTGCACTTCGTAGTGCAATTTGCATGTGTGGTGCCTGCAACTCGCATTGGGTGAAGTAAGCTGCCAACTCTAGGTTGCGGCGGACGTTGTCAGGCTCAGCTTCGGCTACCCGTCTTCGCTCGAGTTCTATGGAAACACCAAGCAAGTATTCACGAGCAGCTGTTACGGTGTCTCGCCACTGATTAAATAATATGAGTATATTTATTATAGACATAGTTTAGTATTTCTCACCTGCTTTGCTTCATCATCAGAAGAGAGAACCACCAATAGCAGAGCAACAAGGACAGATCGGAAGGTGGTCTGTGCTTCTACCAGCTTGTTACCGGATACAAACCTGTATCCTTCAGCGAGCTCGGAACGAATAGATTGTAACGAGCGAGCTGCAACAGGAAGGACACGACCTGGAAAAGATTCTGTTGGGTTTCGACGAACGTGTAATTTCAAGGGAGGCAATGATGCCACAGGCGTAAGATATGTATGGGATGATCTGTATATCGAGAGGAAAAGAGGTTTCAGGGAAACGAAATTGATTACACCCAGTTGGCGGTTGAGGAGCTTTGATAGCACAATGAGAATGAGGTGGGCAGTGAAGGGAAAGTAGGACTCACCTGCATTGCTGTTTCGAAAGAACCTGCTGCAACGTGGTCGGCAGCGAGTGGTGAATTCCGGACCCAGAGCTCAGTTTCATCAATCCCAGGCGTTGCACCAGCTCCAAGCTCTTCTTCCTCAGCAGCGACAGCCTCCACTTCTTCATGGTCTGCATGGAATTCTCCACCATCTGCGTCAAGCTCCCAACCCCCTTCTTCAGGGTCAATCTCTTCATGTATCTCTTCCTCTCTTGCCCAAGCGTCTAATGCTGATGATGCCGCGCCAGCTGCAGCATCGCCGTTGACGTAAGCTGGTTCAATGCCGCCTTCCAGGTTCCCATCAGCAAGCGCTTTGTCGAAGAAGTTTTCGCCAGCAGAGACCGATGGCCAGTTGAGGTTGGTGGTGGGTGTAATAATAGGTGGAGGCCGTAGGCTAGAGGCTGGGAAAGTAGGCACATCGTCTATATCGGCTTCGGTTAAGCCAGCAGCTTCAAGAATCTCTTCTGCCACATCTTCTAGGCCATTAGTCTTGGCGGTAAGGTAAGCAAGAGGATCTGTGAAGAAGTTCAGATAAAGTTGTGGAGCTATGGCAGAAGACCCACAAAGCCCAACGTCTCTCATCACGGATATTCTTCCTTGAACGTCACCTGCATACAAGGCGTTGTGGAATCGGGACATGGGATCACCCCGAGCATCAGCAATTTTTTGCATCTTCGAGAGTTTGTCCGTGCTTCCGGTGGCAAGGTATAAGAATGACAGCTTGTCAAAGTTCTTTGTCTGTTGGTAGGCCTTTTCAACGATCTAAAAAGTTTACTATCCTTGAATAAATCAGTCAGGCTGTAAACTCATACGACGCACCTTGTGGTTGCCTTGCTTCAGAGCTTGTTGTGCAAGCCTCTCCCAGCATTCTGCTCGGTCAATAGTCTTCGCTGTCTCCATTGCGACGTCAAGATTGCCGCACTCAATCGCCAGTTCGAAACGGGTATTAGTATCTTGGACGAAATGTAGGGCAATCTGAAAAGGAGTGTCAGAGAACGCGGCTGGTTCTGGGGTAGCCTTCATACCTCAGGGAATCCCTTCTGTTGCAAGTACGCGATGATACTCTGGCCAAGGAGGGTTGATGTCCGGATGATGTATAGCATTTCTTCATAGTTGTTTCGAAGGAGTGCAAGTTTGAATCGGTATTCTGTCGGATCAAAGGTAATGGTGCGAGGACGAGCAGAGCGATCGAGACAATGCGCTGTTTTTCCTTTCACTCGCGTAAGATACACAGGGTTGTCGAGGGTACAAATTACACCGTGATCGCTGTTATATGTAAAAGATAAATATCAGATAAATATTCATGAGATATCTGACACACCCTTGAGAGAGGCAGTATTTAACATGGTTAAGAGTGGAATATATGAACACGCCTGCGTCGTCCCAGGCACCAGATTTGATACGAATAGTCTCGTGAATCAGACTATGAGTTGAGAAAGTCTTATTGGCAACAGTGATTGCTAGTGCGATTGTAAGTTCAATTCAACAGGCATTTCAAATAACTCACTATGTTTGCTCATCAGAGCTACCAATGCACCGTCACCACTCCAGATAACATATTTCACTGGAGGACTGTTAATCTCCGCAATCGTCTTTTGCTGCTGGATATCATAGAGAACGACAGAGCTCGTCGAACTAAGGATCAGACTTGCAGTACCGCCATAGAAGATTTCGTTCGTTTGTACAGGGGGCTTAATTGTTTTAACAACCGCATTTGCCAGATCGCGGACTTCGATTATCTGTTCCAGTCACGTCGTAGGTAAATGAAGTTAAAATCGAGTAGAGACATACTTGAGTAGCCTTGTTCAAAACGGCAAACCTGTTTCGCGCAACAAAGATGGCACTCTGTCCATTCCCCTTTTTTCCATCAGCACTCGAATCTTTCACATCTCCCTGAGCCTGCTGTGGGAGGTTTGTCAATTCAAACAGCCCATTGTCGGAACTGATCGTCAAAATCACGGCCCTTTCGGCAGGGTTGAAGCTCAACGTCCGAGGCGGGACATAAGGGCTACCAAATTTGCGAACGCTTAGAAGACCAATATCCGCACCGGTATTGAAGTCGTATGAGCGGACATATTTATCTCGTACATAGTAAAGGGAATCTTGATGGACTGCGAACGCTGGCCTTTCACGCTCGAGTTTGAAAACGATCAAACCGCTGTCATGACCTGCTGCAAACAGGTTGAGGTTTGGGTGAGAAGCGAGGATCCAGAACCGATCATGCTCCCTCCTGAACGTCTGTATTGCTGTTCGCTTGGCCAGATCCCATACCCGAACAGTTTTGTCTTCTCCGCACGACACGATAAGTTCATGCTTGGGGTGGAACAGGGCACTTGAAACATTGTTGAAATGGCCGCGACAAGAGTCAACCTCCCAAGCTTTGGTTTCACTCATCCGCCATATTTTGATGACTCTATCATCAGCAGCTGATATGATGAGGGGTAGGGTTGGGTGGAACATCGCGTAGTTAACACCACGGTCGTGACCTTCGAGAACGTATTTGACTGTGGAAAACGAATCAAAGGTTTCAAATGTTCCGGGACCATTGCCACCGACACTCCCAGGACCTCCGGAGTTGGGAGAGCCTTTACGTAGACCGGAGATGTCCCAGACACGAACGGTTTGGTCCATCGAAGCAGAGACTACGAGGTCGTCCTTTGGATGGAATTGTGCCGACATAACGTAGTGTGAATGGCCAGTGAGGACGGCAATACAGTTTCGAGATGTGCTATTCCAGATACGAATGGTTTGGTCGTCTGAGCTAGAGATCTAGAAGAACGATCCAGTTTTAAAGCATCTGATTAGTGCAGAAACACTTACGATCCAAGGCATCTCGTGATGAAATTGGACTGTGCGAACATAATCTAAATGGCCATGCAGAGTAAAAAGACAGCGCCTATTCTGAGGTCGAATATCTGCTCTGTATCAGCACAAATTCTTCAGTGGATTTGACCTGAACTGACCCCAAACTTTGATTTTATAGTCGTCACCACCTGTCACAAGTAGAGCTCGGCTTGGGTGGATTGCAACCCCTCGTACGGGTCCTTTAGGTGAAGTTGGATTCACGATCACTCCACATATATGCCGAGAACTTACCTTCGTGTTCTTCGAACCTATCAACCAAAACGCCCATACGATAATTCCAAAGTTGGACACTGCCATTGTGAAGTGCCGCCGCAAGCAAGGGTTGGGTCGGGTGAAACGCAAGCCCTAAAATGCAAGATAAGACAAGAGATATTCCATAAAAAGTGCTATAACCTACCCTTCACGCGGTTGCTTTTTGATTCGAATTTTGTGAGCATAACAGACATGCCCGGCAAATTTATGCGAGGGTTCCGGGATTGGAATTACGAAGGGGATGAAATATCGATGCTTATAGGATATGAGAGAAATGATGATGGTGCGCCCCTTGTGTGTATATAGTTTTTGGGCGCGCTTCAATCTAGCTCGGAGACGTGGCTTGAAGACGTGGGAGAAGGTCACGTTCCTGGTCATTCCATATCCGTCCATGGCCAAGCTGTGGCTGTGAACAGCTGTGAACAGGTTCAAACTTGACGCCAAGATCCAACGAGGTTTATTCTTTAAGACGAAAGTATCTGAGCCAGATACAATTACCAGGGGAGGAGAAGTCTTCAACTCGCAGACTGAATAGAAAACTTCCACAAACTCAGGAAAATTTCCGCTAACTTTCTCAATGCGTCCCACTCTAACATCCAACGAATAACGACTGTTCAGGGCTCGATTGGTACACTTGATTTACTCCATTTAAATCAAAAAAAAAACCAGGATCATTACCCCAGTGGCCCCATATTCATACCGTGATTCCAGCCAATTCGTCACGTCACAACGCAACATGGCTACGAATCGAATTCATGCTGGAGTGTATATGAATGTAGCTATTCATAATTAGAGACTCTGGACTTCTCGAGTCTCCAAGTTAGAATGCATTAGCATCATCCTGTTCAAGTCAGGGCGTATTTATCGTTGAACTTGAGAACACGGTCCCGGATCCGGAGAAGCAATATCACCATCCGGATTCCGATTCCGATAACCGGAACAAGCGGTGATTGGCCTATCTTTCTGGACGTATATCTCAAACTTCTGCCCTCACTACACGGAATTGTTGACCTACAATACGAACCCTCTATCCACGAAAATGTCTACAGGAACTTTACAGAAAGTCGAAATAAGTCACTCGTCGTCGCCGCCTATATCATCTTCAAGCCCTCGTATCCGTTCCACCACCACCGAACAGGCTCCAGCAACACCACCGCCCATGCCAAATCGCCCTGTTTCTGATATTATTGGGGAAATTTTTCCGCCATTCGACCACCAATCAAGCATTGTTGCGCCATTCAACGACGAAACTAATAGAGATGCAACCTATGAAAAAAGTAGGTTTTTGGTTTAGCTTCCCGGTGGTCGACACACCATCCAATCCTATGTCTGTTCTCTGTACGATACAGGCCGTGAGACTATGAGCACGAGAAGACGCGCATATAGCTACCAAACGTCTCATACTCACCCATCTTATATTTATACATTTTAGAACTGGGTTCGATGCTCCTTGATGTCATCATAGAGACACATGCATGGTCGTCCGCCCGCCCCAAACAAGAAACCACCCTTTCTGCCCACAAAATTGAACAAAAGATTGTCTCAGTAATAGAAACGGAAAAAGAGCAAGGCATGTTCCCTTATTTCCACCCTCCCATTGTCGGTAGGCAAACCCACTTGGCTCCCATTGCACAATACCCCTCTCCACCTATATACGGACAGGATGCTGATACTTGGTCTATGTTTTTCGTTTTCCCAAAAAAAAAAAAACCTATAGAAAAAACGCGCGAAAGGTTGAACGAGTTTGTTACACGGATGAAGACAGCTTTGGCGGCACTTACTGGACTTGGCATCTGATTGTCTTTGTTTCTCGATCCATCCCGTTACATTGTCTACAAACCAAAAATGGTATCTGGGAGGTTCTCCATACAAATGATAAAAACTTGTTTGATAAGGAGAGAGTTTATAAGGCGGTGCACTATCTTCAAACATGTCTGAATTCCCCCGAAGATAGATTACGAGTCACCTTAAAATTAGATCTGGTGGTGAGTTATACTTTTGAGTTTTGAAATAACGTCTATCGATTTCATCAAATGCTTCAAGCTACCAACAGTAAACAATCTATATATCGCCGAGCTACTGCGACAATCCCAATACTATGTTCAACACTGACCATGGCTTCTATAGAATGATATTTCATTCAACCGAAGTTGAAGTCAACCCTCTCAATTTGCGCCTGGCCGTTCAGACATCAGGCAACGCTACCACTTAGTGGTCAGAGGGGTTTTCCTTCGAGACCCGATATCCCCGAGCCCCGACCACTCAGACGCTTTGCTCCGCTAGGCTGATGTTATTAATTCATTCAGAAGGCTGAACTCTATGCTAACGGGGGAGCCGAGACTATTGAACTAGGACCATTTATACAAGGCCTCGTGAAGCTGTTCGGGTAAGGTTTCTGGTAGTGTGGTCATCACGGACAGAAATTTTGTTCTCGGAGAGTAATCCATAACAGCAATATGGAGTTGCGACTTATTAACACCCCCAAGAGATGTTTTCTTCAGTACCCAGGTAGATCCGATCAGGTCGGGGTCAGCTTCTCTGTGTGGCACTACATCAATCCGACACAACAGGCTGGTACCTTACATAGTGCCATGGCGCAAACAGGGGGAGCAAAACATTGGTTCGACGATGTATTGCGTATATGCCGGAGCTCCTTTTAATCCTAATCACCCCGCAGGTGTTTCCTGCTAGATATGTTCCAAGGGGCATGGTTCCCCACATCGACTCCTCAGTCCAGAAGCTGGCAGATGATTATTTGACTGTTTCATTCATCCCCCCCCTCCTAGATCCCGAAACTGTCGCCAGCACTGCCTTGAAATCGCATATTCAAAAACCGTTATCGATAATGTTTGGGCGATATTTCACTACCCTCAAACAATGGCTCCGCATTTACCCCCCATAAACCGCCAGAGAGAACTTATGAAAAAGGCCCGAAATACGGCATCGTTTGACCCTCGTCAATTGACATACCAACTCTATGATGGGTAAAATCAGATATCGTTGTTCGTATATTAGCCGTTGACCCTTGTTTATAAAGAGAAACCAACGTCAAACGCCGGGAATCAATCCTTTCTCGCATAGAGTTGAGACTAGGCGAATCCGATCCAACATTACTACCCCGTGAATATGGAGAGTCCAACCGTACAGCACTATATCATGAGAGCCTTCGCGTTGGGGGTACACTCTTTCAGGATGAGATCCAACACAAGCATGGTCTTTTTGACTGGAACACCCATCATTATACTCCGATCAATGCGTCTCCGCTTGGGATTCATCCTATCATGTTCATTCCGACGCTTAAGCTTCAGGCTACACCGGAGCAGCTGGCATACTGGTTACCCCTAGCAGAGTCTGGAGAGATTATCGGTACGTACTGCCAAACTGAGCTTGGACATGGCACGTTTGTCCGAGGGCTCGAGACGACTGCGACATTTGACTGTGAAACCGACGAATTTATTATCCACTCTCCCACCCTTACATCTACCAAATACTGGCCTGGGGGAGTGGGATACTCGTCGTCCCATGCGATCGTTATGGCTCGGTTGATTATTGATGGAAAGAACTATGGAGTCCATCCCTTTCTAACCCAGATACGATCCCTAAAGGATTTCAGACCCCTTCCTGGTATCGAACTCGGAGACATCGGAATAACAATGGGTTTAAAAGGCATAGACAACGGATACGCTGTCTTTACCCAGGTTCGGATTCCGAGATCGCATATGCTGATGCGCAATGCCCATGTATCGAGAGATGGTACTTTCACCAAGGGCCCAAACGATAAAGGTACCTATATGACCATGGTACACAGCCGCAACGCTATTTGCACTGTTGCGGCCTTCCAGCTTGCCCAGGCTGCCACAATTGCCATCCGTTATTCTTCTATCCGGGAGCAAGGCAACCTTGAATTTTCGCCTTCCAGCCGTGATGAAAAGACCATCATGTCATTTAAATCCCAGCATTACCGACTTCTCGTCATCATGTCCCAGGCATATGCTCTTGTGTTCACATCAAAGAAGTGTGACGGGGTGTACAGAGATCTCGTTTCTCGTTTAGCGCAGGGTGACCAGAACACCCTTGCATATAGTCATGCTACGCTCGCTTCTCTGAAGGCGTATGCCGCGCAGGTCGCCTCGGATGGTGCTGAGGACGCGAGGAGGAGCTGTGGAGGGCATGGGTATTCGACTCTATCAGGGCTGCCAGGAATCGTCGCAGATATTACTTCGACTGTAACTCTGGAGGGGGAGAACTACGTGATGTATCAGCAGGCCGCAAGATATCTTGTGAAAAATGCTCGCTCCGTACATCTAGGGGATGCCGTAGATCCTCCATTGTCATACCTCGTTCAGGGGCACAAAGAAAGAGCCTCGGGTTCTGACAAGTGTTGCCGAGCACAAGGCGACGAATTTCTCAATCCCTCTGTTCAGCTATCGATCTTCCACCACCGTGCCGTCCGCATGATTTTTGAATGTCGAGACCTCCTCGACAGCGCCAGCTCGACACCTGAAGATGCGTGGAACGCACACATGATGGACCTCATCGCTGCAGCACGTGCGCATGTCGAATACTTTGTGCTGCAGTCTTTCATCGAAGCCGTCTCTCGCGCCACGAACGCTGCCGTCCAAAAGGTTCTCAAGCACCTGTGCGACCTCTTTGCACTGACCTCGATAGAGAGCTGTTCGTCGTTGGGATCCCTTGGGTTTTTCGAAGATGCGTATATTTCTTCCTCCCAGCTGCGGGAGATCAGGACGCACGTCAACGGAATCTTGGAAAAGCTACTTCTCGAGGCTGTTGGACTCACGGACGCG
>CEMJ01390052.1:0-13828 GCA_900068955.1 Clitocybe nebularis | reverse complement strand
GAGAATTCGGAACTTTCCGTGCCCACTCATCCCATTCCCCCTTGAATACCTCTCTCAACGATGCGTCCTCCTTTTTCATCCTCATTAGGAGGCTTGTTACGATCGTTCCCATGATCACTGTGAAGGATAAGAGAAGTACCTTCCCCGTTGTAGTTTCTAATACTCCAGACTCCCGTAGCCAAGACCCCTTAGAACCATACCAGCACGGTACCCCTGCATATATCGCGACGGCTCCAGAATAGCTTGGGTGGCGCACCACACTATATGGCCCCGATGTCACCAGCTTGTGATCTTTTCGTATGGTGTGCTCAAAGGTGAAGAGGTTCTTTAGTGTACGGAAGCATTGCCACCGTATAAGCGAGCCGGATATGATTAAAAACATCCCGGCAGTGGAGAGCGGTGTTAGGTAGGTAGGTTTCGCACTATCCAGGAGGAAGGTGGGAAAACCACTGTTTCCCGGGATTTGTGACAACAGGATCTCGTCGCCGACGATCCCTGCAATTTCCAAAAAAGCTACGGTCCAATACAAGGCCTGAATATATTAGTATCTGTATTTACTAGATTGTTCACGCATAACATACCTTGATGTATATTAGAATGACCGTGGCACCCAGATATTTGTCCCAGAAGCTCCTGTTAGGAACGCGCTCCTCTTCCAATGCCGTAGCTGGAGGTGTATGAGACATATGCAGAGCAACTGTGGTGATCACGATACAAAATAGTTTGGCTAAAGACATGCTATCGTCAGTTTTGGGGGATAAACTAAGAGGACTCTCGCACACTTAAAAACTACTCCCTGTGGTGTTTCTCAGTCACTTCTTGACCTTCTTTCCCCAAACATGTTAGTCCGAAAGCTAAAGGCTATATCTGGCTGACACGAGGAACGCAGCCGGGTTAGAGAGCCTACACCATAAGCCGTTAGCCTTTAACGAGGCGTTGGATAGATGTAGTTCTTATGCTGTGGGAAATTCCTATCTCCCAAAACGGAGTGGGAAAATGTCGCCAAGACTGGGGCGGTGGAAAACGTTGGTAGTAATTTTTGGATCTTTTAGTCACCCATTCAATGAGGCTTGTTTATAGATATCAAAAGAAGGATTTGCCTCCAGTTCTCAACATATATCATTTTTCGAGTTGAGCTGCCAATAATCACTACCGGCAGCTTGGAAGCAGTGGTATCACGAGAACATACGCCGTGACCCGAAGGTCGAGACTTATGTAAGCTCTGCTCGGGCCTATTTATAGTTACTTCAGCTTTGGTAAGGTGCTGAGTTTTCAATATCACAAAACAAGAGTACATAACTCTGAATTGCCCAACCGGCGACCATAAGGAACGGGACCGACATGACAGACCAGCCTTCAACGTCCCTCAACATGACTCAAAAAGGACGTGGACGTGGTGGACTCGGAAAATATCTGCGAGCTCGAGGAAGGGGTCGGGGACTAGGAAGACCAGCAGAATCCAACCAAAGATTCCTCCTAGAGGGTGAAATGGTGGAGGATGAAGACGAGGAGGAAGCTGAAGAGCGGACTAGGAAGTTTTCGAAGAGACAACTTGGCTCAAACGCAGATCGCTACATTGAACCCGAGCCTGAACTCGGGTCTGATGGTACCTTGTTTTAAGGAACTTCCTTGCAATCACTCTGAACAAGATCCCACAGGCGAGCCTGAAGTCGAACCTGAAGTGGATCTTTCGTCATTCCTCGAGAAACAAAAGATATCCGATACAGGCATAAAACTTCTTTCCGCCAATAACGATATCGATAATAATGATGTTGACTTGACTCTCTCTCACATTTCAACGCTGGTGTCAATTTCCGGAGCGCCGAAGAAGGGAAAAATGGAAAAAATTGAGTGGGACAAGGAGCTCGAAGAGTTGAGTCGCGAGAAAGCATCAGCGGAAGCAACCAGGGGTTAGAGCTACTATCAACCCTTCAGGCTATAGGGGGTTGAATTTTTAAGCCCAGATCTTAAATCGCGATTCCGAGCCAAATCGGAACGGTTGCGAGGGAAGCCTACGATTGCCCGTGACTGGAAGGCAGGTGAGCGAGGACTCAAATCGATGTCGTCACAACCTCCGAATCTTCGCTTATTTTATGGGTCTCCAGGAACTTCTTACGCTAACGCACCAGCCCTACCACCAATAGATAGCCTCAGACCAAGCCCAAAAGACCCAAAGGACGAAATGCAAGACTTTTTGGATGATCTCCTAAGTTGACCTGCGAAAATAGGCTTGTGGACGGAGGCCCAACTGCAGTATCAGACTTGAAGCAATATGGCCTTGAATTGTATCCATAAAGCGATATATATTTTCCCCACAGCGCAGATATGCTATCTACATCCACTTGTGCAACGGATCCCAATGTTGGGTGCATCAGAATCTAGTTTAACGACATTACTTTTTATATCATCAGCCATCCCCAGCAGGTCCAATACTGCATCATGCTGCGATACTGCCATGCTCAAGGAATTCGCCCCCCAAAAGACGCCCGTATAGGATATATTCACATGTTCCCTGGCTCAATACACAGCAAGGATAAAAGAATGTGGAACTCCCCAAGCTTATACCTCTAATTCCTCCTTAATACAAATCCTCAACGTAATGGGCCTGCCCATCCTTTGCTCCCCCATCTAGTAAAAGCATGAAAGGTTTGGCTATCTCTGGCGATCCGCAACGATGGGATCTTACTTACACTTATGGCTGCTATTCACCCAAGTGCTATGGCCCAAGCGCCCAGCATCCCCAGTGAAATTTGCAAGGTCCTTTAGGGTTGGTTACCAGGTTGCGTGAAAGATAAGCTCAAATATCGTGGACGACGCACCAGACCGTATGGGCCCGTCGTCACCCACCGTGACTCCTGGCCTTTGCGGATGACTCGGATGTGCTCAGACATAGAAGAGCGTGCGATAATATACTGATTGGTCAGGTGCCCCAAGTACGACGAGGAGCATTCCCATGGCAGAGAGCGATGTTAGGCGAACAACCCACCTCAGGAAACGGAACGAAGGGGAGAATGATCTGCGAGAACCACACCGACGTCCTGCTCGCGGGCTGGGAACTGCAAAAGGCGAGTATTCCCTATTACCTCTTTGGGTACTCTATTGACAACACACTCAGCACTCAGGGCGGTCATAGTTATACCCCGTGCGAGCGTAGTGCTTTATCACAACAGGGCAATCCAGATATGTGAGAATATCCGTTAGAGAGATGGTGCGTTCCCCAATCAGCACAGCCTATTTAGGGGAGCCTTACGTCTGACATCGCTAAATGTTCGGACGTATATAATTAAAATTACGTATGTTCGTGTTCTTTGGAGCGGAGGGTGTTAATAGTTTTGACGAGATTAGTCCAAGTGTGCGTCCTTCTTTTGATCCTATAATCTATAATCCATAATCGATTTATATTTACAGTGCTTTAATCAATACACTAAAGGGATGAGAGAGTAAGGAACTCGTTGAGCCCACCGATCCCATTCTTCCTTGAATTCCTCCCTCAAAGAAACATCCTCCCTCTTCATCCTTGCGACCAATGCTATATAAAGCCCGACCATCATTGCCGTAAATACCCCGAAAAACGACATTCCTGCCATTGTATTCAATACACCAGATTCCCTTAACCATGACCCCTGTGATCCAAACCAACAAAACATGCCAATGTATGCTATAAGTAAGCTGGAGTAGGCTGGATGCCGTACGATGCTGTATGGGCCAATGGTCACCAGTTTATGACCTTTACGGATAGTATGATCGAACGTGAAGAATTCCTTCAACGTACGAAAGCAATATACTCGGAGTAAGGTGCCGATGACGAGGGTGACCATTCCTACTGCAGAGAGTGGAGTCATGCGAATGTTTTGCGCCTCTCCGCGGATGGCAAGGAGAAAAGAAAGCACCTTCCCCGGGGTCCGTGACGACGGCGTTAAACCTGCGATAATAGTTGCGATCTCCGCGATGCTCACAGCCCAGTAAACAGCCTATCGAAGCGATAAGCCTCGTTGAATAGTGATTGGGTCCGACTCACTCTGATATATGCCATTCCACCAACCATGAGATCTAGAAGTCGGGTGTGCCATGTCAATGTCTGGAGGGCAACCCGCTCCTCTTTCGGGGCAACACTTGGGGGGGTCATCGTTCTATTCCATGCAAATGCAGAGATCAAGATGCAAGGTAATTTAGCGACAGACATCGTTCGTATGTTTCGGTATGTTGGGGATTGAAGTCCAGGCCATGACCCGTATTTAAGGTCTGTCCGTATCCATGAAGCTGAATACTGTGCTGACGTGTTAAGAAAGTATTGATAGCTATGGAACCGGCACGCTCGTTTTATCTTCGCACTTCAGAATTTCCGGTGTGAGAAGGTACAGAAATACCTATGGAAGTTTCTCCTTGATCCCTAACTGTGCTTCTGACTCCCAAGCACAGCGCCTTGAGATATTTGGTGTTTATCACTGATTGAGTTATGGAGCACGAAGCTTTACGCCCAACTATTTTAAGAATCCTATTGAAACCCCCTTTGGGTAATGCAACTTCCCTCTGTGTCGTTCTCCTTACTTGGTTTCCTACGGCCTATACTATGTTCTACCGTGTCAAGGCCAGGGCAAGATTTCATTATGATAGAGACTATGCTAGGAAGACAAACTGGGCCAGGATATGACGAAGACCACATATGTCAAGTAGCGCTTAATCTGGACGTCACCGGCTGGTAACCCTTATGGACACCACATCAACAGCGAAGAAGTTCACAACTGCACGATGGTACAACTAAAGGCCGAGAAGACTTCCGACCATCACCAATGGAAATCCTGCTGTAGGTAGTGCCGAACGGGTGTTGACTTATCCTATGACACGATCTCCGATCCGTACATTCGCATTTGCCTAGAATTGGACCACGATAAAATCATGTGTCCCACACGCCGCCAAACATGGCAGTCTTGTAGAGATAACCCAAGGGAACGCCTTTGATTAAAGGAGTTTGAAAGATAGGATGCGTGTAACGTATGCATGCAAAATTAGTACACAGATCAACTTCGCATATTTTTAGGGTATTTCAGGCGCGCATCCTCTCAATTATATCTGAAGTCCTATCGGATACACGACCATTGATGAATGGTCGTTTATGTCTCACTTCGAGCCAGATAAAACTAATCGACAACCCGAGTGCTAGTGTAGCAACCCTCTTATTTAACAGCCCGGCTACAGCCCAGAACTTCTCGGAAACAAAGGGTTGAAAGTGGGCCTGTAGCGTTGCCGCCGGGCTGATAGAAGTATGAACTTGTGGCCGAACGAACCGACATGAAGCCGCCAAGTTCTGGCTTCGGATCGACGACCGTGACATTTTTTGCACATATATGATGCATGACGCACAAGTAATACATTCCCTCCCTATGACCTAGTAGAACCGCCCTGTGAGTTTGTTCCATGCGATTACAGTTTACCCCAACAAAGACTGGTTAGTCCTAGGAGATAGCTGCCCGTGAAACCCGAGAGCTACGTGCTTCAAGTGTACTGTCTTCTAGGACCTTCTTTATGAACAAAGACTTCAGCTGGCCTGTGAGTAACGGAAAACCATATTAGCCGGAATTTGTCGGAACAATTGGGATACACGGCTTTTCATTGCTTGCATCATTCATAACCCACCTCACTTCCCAGCTCTGCTCGGTTAATGTACCTAAGGAATGTCAGGATAAGGGGTAGTTCTAGCTCGCCCCATCCCTCCTCGATGTCCCCTTTAAAGTCACCTCCTCTTTTTTCATTCTCACCATTGGGGCTAAGTCTGCGGCTATCATCGCCACGAATGATCCACTCCTATCACTGTAACCAGTACTCAAAACCTCAGCTATGACCCCTGTGAAAACCAGAAAAGCATGATGACGTATGCTATGAATCGGCCAGAGAGTAGGACAGATAGCGCACCACGCTGTGAATCAGTCGTTGCAAGTTTATGTCCTTTGCGGACACTGTGCTCGAATATAAAGGACTTCTCCATCGTGAAAAAGCGTTGCACCCGGAACAAAGTGCCAAATACGACGAGGAACATTCCCACCATAGAGAGGGGTTGAGCAATTATCATGAGTCCTTCCATGGGTGAAAATAAGGGAGGAGACTATATTCTCTGGGATACTGGAAGTGAGCCCGCGATGATTGTCGTACCCTACATCGCTCAGTGCCCAGTGAATAGCTTGTCACCTTGCAACGACAAGGTCCCTTCCTTACCAGTTTGTGGGAAATATGCTGGAGGTTTAGTAATATACATAACATACAATATACTTACCGCAGTGATCTTCTTTCTTTTATTTTGCTTGTTGAAACGTGGGATCTGTTGCGAGGTTCAAGTCGGCGCGCGCGACGACCCCTAGTGTGAAAGCTATTTGTTTTGGCGCACTCCGACGTATGTAATTCCGCCGATCGAGACGCCGGGTGTTTCTTTTGGAACTGCTTGTTCTTCTTCCGAAGACACATGTTATGGTCAAACATGACCCGAACTTTTTAGAGATAGCGCCTATGGTTTAAACTCCGTTCTTGATTCTTTTGCTTACTGAGTAGGTATAAATAAATAGTGTCGGCACACACAGTACCTGGTATTTTTGGACCGTCGCCTGGTTGTTACGCGCCCCCCCCCACTATGTGGGGGTCTGTGCCCTTCAGAGTTCCCAGGTACCTCCCGTTAGGAAACACGGAACCAGACTCTGCTCGTTCCTTTTGATCTTAGCCTAACAGCCCCACTCAATGCTCCCCTTTTGGGAATTTCGTCTGTGAGCTAGACACACATTATCTCCAACATGGGCCGTCATCGTCATCAACAGATTATCACCACCAAAAAATAAATGTACTGGTAAGACACGATAGATAGGTATGATATAGTCTAGTAGTTCTTATGAGCGTGCTCCAAGTTGCCAGGTCCAAGCATTGAGAACCACTGGAGAACTGACTGTGGGAGAGATTTTTCGTTAGTCATGTTGCGGCAACTGCCGATCGGGACAATTCGGATAGGGTGGATAACTCGGCTTCGGCCAAAGGACCATATATCCAGACCTTCATTAAGTACAGTATAGAAGCTAGTATTTGCATGTCAGAAGCTCATGGGTTGATTAGACGGAGCCAGCTTGTCTTATACAGGAGTGCGAGGTAACTCGATACTTTACATACGGCGCTCCCCTAGGTACCCACCCACTAATGTAATTTCACCCTGGTACGATTTCCAATATAAATGATATATAGAACTAGCTAAAGTGGGCCGTCGCAAATACGGCAGGTACGGGTCATTTGTGTAGGTGTATGGCGCCACCCTACAAGGCTCCTGATACTTTGAATAAATAATCGAGTGACAATTTCAATGAATAGACACAACACCGGCTCGGCCTATTGAGGGCCGGGCGGCAAGAACTAAGAGAGACGCTCAAGGGGGGGTTCACGGTATAAATGTGTAGTTCGCGTGCCGGAACTTGTACGGTTGCCTGGAGTGGCCCTCTTTGAGCCGGTAGCAGCAGGCTCCTTGCCATCGTGATCGGTAACGCAAAGGTAAACATGTCAACGGGTGCCTGATTGGAGGAAATGCCTTTGAAACGTGGTGCTCCGCTCGCGGTGCTGGAATTGTGAGTTTCTGCATCATCACAGCCCACCTGGAAAAAACTTATTCAATTGTGTTTCTCCCTTCCCTAACTTCCTGTCATACGTAGCCACACGGTCATTTTCCTGGTGTGTCCCGCTTCTCGATGACGGCGAGGTGTGGCTAATCTGTCTTCCTGAACCTCCGCCTTCAATACAGGGGGGACATATATAATACTACTGTTGGCTGCGTATAATATTGTGAGATGTCTAGCGAAAGGAATATTTGTTTTTCGAAATAAAAGTAATGGGAGATGCTGGATGGGGGCCAAACCTCCTAGCGCATGGGTTCTTATATCATTACCTCAAGAGGAGACGTGGTGGACCAGTGGTAGACGGTGGAATAGCTTAGTGATATACGTCAGAAAACGGTACCGGTGAAGGGGTCCAACAGCAATCAACAAAACAGATAGTGAGTCGATGTCTTACCTCGACCTGTGTTACAGAAACCGTCTAGCCATCATATTGTATAAACGACGACTGATAGGGAGTGTGAATGCAAGCATGATAATCCTAACACCAACTATCGATTTTGTTGCTATGAAATTCAAAAGACATAAAAGAAAGAGGACGACGCTACTGAGATAAATCGCACCAAGCTGGAACTATATCGAGGCATAAAAATCCAACCCAGATCACCAAAACGCTGGTTCCAGTATTCCATGGCTGAATACGCCATGAAAAAGATATGGTACCTGATAGTGAGAAGGCAAAGGTGGTATGTATTGTCAGTATGGTATGTATTATACAGCCCGCGGCAGGGGCCGAAAATTTTGGTATAATACATATTATACACCCGTATTGAACCCGTATCGATGGTATCAATGGTTTTAAATTCATACAGGCCTCCTCAATGGCCCCAGATGACTTTTGTGATCTGTATTTGTCGTAACAGATCACCCTGGACTGTGGGCACTCCAGACATTGATGTCATGCCTGCTACCAGTAAACTGTAATACTGATAAGGAAACCAAGGTATGCTGGCGAGATAATTTGTCTCGCTAGCATCACCATTACCTCAATATTACCTTATAGAATGTGTGGCTGTGAGTGTTGCAAAACCTTTCCACCTGATCCACAAATTTAGGCCATCAGTGCAACAAGCTGCCATCATGCAGCCTGAGCCCTCAGCAAATCCTAAGGGCAAGCTTAATGGTTGGATAGCCTCTAGTCATTCCCCGGTCCCATAACATAGATATAGGACAAACATCTATGTAGTATGTACAGAAACGGGCAGTTCTGAATTGGGACTGTGCCGGACCTCCAATTACAGGTATATTTTCAATATTTTTTCTTTTAATATATACGGAGATTTATACAAGGGTTTTTACTGCCTTGACGTATGGATGGTATAAAACAGTATAATACGACCAAGTTCAATACCCAGCACTAGGAAAGTGGGTGAGAATAAAAGGTACAAAGTTTAGGGAACATAATGAAGAGATTAAAGGTAAAAGTGGACAATTTACCAACTCGGATTTTCTTTTCAAAGAGTAGCCTTGATAGGACGTTACATAATGGAATGCCATTGTTGTCACGTGGCCGCCCGATCGGCTCAGCGGAGTCCGGACCTAAATGAGCTCTAGAGAACATTTCTTCATAGCGAAAAAGAGGTGCACAGTATTCATCGCTCGAGCGTAATTAGTCTCATTGTATATAGGTAGTTGTGCGGTTATTCAGTGTTCCCTTAAGGCCAGACTTGTCGGCATGTTTAGTTTGTCCTAGAAATTACCAACACGTGTCACTGTCACGCGTCTGGTTCCGATACAATTGCTTAGCTTTGTTTGGCCACACCAATTGATGTCCAGAAAAGGCAAGAGTTGAAGTGAGCCCATTGTCCAGTTTTCCATTGACCGTCGCCTTTGTCTTGACACATGCTGCCGTGAGGATGGTTCAAATACCGACCGCCATTCGGGTGGCTGCCCGTTTATCTCCCACTTTTCCTACCACCTGTCATGCATCCCGAATTCGCCCCAGTTGCTTTCATCTCAGCAATTTCTGTTCTCATCGTTCTTCCATGGCACTGGCGAGCTGGGAACATAGCTACTTTGGCCATTGCATTTTGGCTTTTCATTACAAACATTATCTATGGGGTAGATGCATCCATTTGGGGGGACAATGTCGATATTCTTATCCCGGTTTGGTGTGATATCAGTAAGATCATCCTCTTACCCAACTTTCCTAGCAACTAACCTAGTTTCAGCAACGAAACTCATCATCGGTACGAACTTTGGACTTCCATCGGCATGCCTCTGTCTTTGCATCCACCTCGAACAAGTTGCATCAATCCGACTTGCGAGGACCACACCCAGGGATAGACGCAGGCGCCAGATTTTCGAGAGTCTTATGTGTTTCGGGCTACCTCTACTCTTTATGGGCCTTCGTACGTTCTCACATATGTTGATTAGTTCGTTTTTTCACGCCGTAAGTTCAGACTCCATCGTACAAGGACATCGTTTCGACATCATTGAAGAATATGGCTGCCGTCCCACTACCTATTTCTCCGTAGCCGCCCTTTTTATTGTTTGGATCCCTCCCCTCGTTGTGACTCTTGTGACTCTTGTTTTCGCAGGCAAGTCTCTTATCTCACGTTCATAACATGCTGGTAACAACCGTTGTTATACACAGGTCTGGCACTGAGACATTTCATGCTCCGTCGAATCACGTTTGCAGCACATCTCGGTACAACAGGCTCTGCTCTTACTACTTCGCGGTACCTCCGGCTCATGCTGATGGCTGTCCTTCAAATGGTCTGGTCTGTCACTGTCACATCATACGCTTTGTGGTTCACCGCTATGGCTGTTCCGATTCGTCCCTGGACAACTTGGAATGATGTCCATTCCGACTTTTCGAGGATTGATCTGTATCCGAAAGCGTTCACCCCAAAGGTGGTCCTTACAAGTTACTATATATTATGGTGGATGGTTCCTATATCAACAGTGATATTCGTGGCTTTCTTCGCCTTTGGCCGTGACGCCGTCGAGGAATACAAGAAGTGTTTTGTTTGGTTCCGCACGGCAGTGTTGCGACAATGCCTCAGCACCGACTCAAAGGCAAAAGCGAGTTTTGTTGGTCTATCCAAAAGCTGGTACGTACTCTCCCATCCCATATTTGAGGTCACCAAGTTTACCAGATATTTGAAACTTAGGTCCTTCCGTATCTCTTCACCCAGAATTTTCAAAAATACCACACCGACGTCATCTTCTCTTCCGTCTTACAGCGATCCCAACTCTCTACCATCTCCTGACGATTTCAAAAACGATCCCAACGATTTGAACTACGACTCCCTATCGGATATATCCCACTACGCGTCACAGGATCATCACACAATCTCTGTTTATTCTTATGGACCAAAGGCAATTGGATCTCTTACCGACCTATCTTCTGCTCCAACATCTCCAACGCTTACCCCCCCGATATCGCTAACACAATCAACATGGTCTCGCAATAGCATTCCACTAACTTCCCTCCCGTCACCCCTCACATCACTCCTACCTCATGCCCGTGTTTGCGAGAATCAGGGTCCAACAAGTCCACGACCACATACATATCCTTCCCATCATTCATCATATATAGCTGCCGCCTCACCACTCGATCATGCTTGACCATCTCTTTAGACTGAAATGTGTTCTCTTGTCTCTTTCCCTCGTCTATCATGCTGCTTGATGCTGTACCACATTCATTCATACTTTCACCTAACGAACTATCATTATCTTCGCAGTATTGCCTTATCATCTACTTGTATATCAGTGATTCGCCGTCACCAAATCAATACCCTCATTTTTTGAAACTCTGCGGGAATATATATTTGAGTTCGGCAAGTTCTACTTGGATAAGTAATTAGTAAAGCCTCAAGAACTACTTGGTTTATTTTTCTAAAACAAAGATTTCTGTTTGCTCCCCTTGACAATACTTCAATGACGTAACTCTACGTAGATCCAAAGCCCCACCAATCTTACGGTCTGCATTTTGCAGACTGAATGGCCTGCCGGATACAGACATCGTCTGTACTCTGTTGAGATGTGGCGAGTTGAACAGATTACCCAAACGCTTCTTTGTGACCAGGGGATGGAGAGAACCTTTTACCAATTGACGGCCGCGATACAGATCTGGGGATGCAGATCTGGATGACTGCCAAGCGACTGCACTGATCTAATGATCCGGACGAAGCTATTTTAGGATGTATGAAAATTTTGCCGACCGCCCCGCGACATTGTTCGTTATGAACTAAAAGCTAGTCAAATCAAAGGTGGAGTGGAAACCAGAGTTTAGGTGTACATGTGCGAATTGCTCAATGAGAAAATGATCTATACAAGCCTATACACGGGTTTAGATAGCTTGCTAGGGTCAATTCGCTAATTTGCCGGGCCACACATTTTAAACTCCGCTTTACCAATGAGGCAGGAAGTTAAAGCGCCATTGTGAACAAACAATAACAATGTTATTGGGTCGCATTGTCCTTCAGGCAACGTATCGCTCATCGAACAATGGGCACAGTGGCCTTGCTTTGACCATTCCGGACGGTCAATGAGAACGAAAACCTTTGTTCTAGACTGCCGCCCTATAAATGCCTGACCCTAAATTCAGAAGTCTCATTCGCTCTCGTTCACCCCCCCATCCTTTCACTCAACTTCGAGCAATCTTCGCAATATATTTATTTGCCAACCAATAACCCACCCTATACAAACGCATAGCAATGGACTCTTTCACCACACTTGACTTCCACTCTGTCATTGATGCTGGCGTTGCCGCACAACAAGTCGAGCTCATGGCTTCTATCCTACCCACCTCTGCCCGTGAGGACACCGAGCTCCTGGTTGACTTCGAAGTCCGTGGGCCTGGCGGCTCGACGTGGTTCTGTATTATCGCCTAGCCTGGCGTCTCGAACAACCATTAACCATTTCAATGCAAATTGGAAACCTCATGACCTGAACAATGTATCTAGTAAGCTTATACTCTTCTAAGTTTTATTGCATTGTTAACATTGTATGGTTACAGGCCAGCAATCAATCATCGTACCTTCATGATGCAATATCTATTTCAACCTGTATCCATAGGATAACCATTCCTTCGTCTTCTTTCCATCACGCCCTGCTCATTATACTGAAGCTATATAGCTACTCCACATTCCTTTATACCATTTCTCCTATACTCCAGATTACTTAACATTATACTGTATTGCTTCATATAACGATTAGCTCAATGATCTGGCATCATAAGAGGGTTGTGGATGACTCTTTATATACCCTACTGATATTTTAACCTGCCCTGTAATCAACCTAGGCAATTTTCTATGAGCTTCTGACGTGAAATACCAGCCTTTATACTGAGTTGGGTTATCACACATTAGCGGGTAGAACGTACACTTGTAAATCTGCAAGTCCGACAATTAGCATAAGTCTATGCTGCTATTTTATGCTGGGGATACCTACACACTCTGAAAGCTGGGGGGCTGTACCCATAGCAAAGGATATAGATCTTATATCCTCTTCGATAAGTGCTTGTGCATAATCCATTGGCAAGAACGCTGATTTCCTTGATTGATGATTGGATCACAATTGGAGGTGTGTTTTAAGTATGGTATCAAGATTTATGGTACTGTCATGGCTCAAGAGCAAGCGGAGAGGCACTATACGACCTCCACGTACCCAAGAAACAATGCTTGATTCCAGAAGTCCCGAGAGAAGGTGGTACGGCTTGCAAGTACCGAGTTTAGGCTCAAGCCTACATTTAACCCATGCCATAGAACTAATAAAATCCCGGACTGACACATTCCGCCTAGAGGTAAGGCAGTGGCATGTTACCCCTTCCAAAGGTGGGTTTAACATAAGTTAGGTGAATGTCGAACACTTTTGCCACATGAGCTCGAGAGATATGGAGGCAACAGCGCGCCTATGATTTGAGTACTTGGACCTTCCTGTTCGTCTTCGGCCGGCCAAGAAATGATCAAGTATGCAGGGGTTATAAACATTTATTTGAATTGTAACGTGTTTTTATTTGGTTACTACTGGAGGCTCGTAGCTCTACGCTACACATAGCTACAAAAAGATATAATGCCGAAACGATGTATGATGAGGACGTTGTGTATCGGAGTTGTAATATAGGGGGGTTCCAGTATGAGACAGGGGAAAGCTAAAGATACAGTGGTATGAGTCGCCAGAAAGTCGGGTGGATGATGGGTATGGGTATGTATGAGTTTTATCAGACCATGTCTAGCGAATTCCTA